>CM031567.1:13728032-13928032 GCA_018467065.1 Ephestia elutella
GTTGCAATAAAGGTGCTGAAGGAGAGCGCTGGCCGGAGCGCCGAAGAGGACTTCGTTCGTGAGGTCTCCATCATGTCCGCCTTCCGGCATCCTAACATACTGACTTTGATAGGAGTTGTGTACAGAGGTAAGTTTTTAAGGTGGTGGAAATGTGAGATTTTTGTACTACACCTCATCGTATTCGTATACTATTCAGCTAAGTGTGGCCTTCGAGTCTCACGACTTTTGGCTTTGTCTACCCCGTAAGGGATAAAGACGTGAATCTTACAGATACAGATTTTGTATTTATTAGGCGTAGGTAGCAACAAGTTAACATTTACATCAATATCCCTAGATGCGCACAACTTTATATTAAAACAATGTTTTCTTTCTTCTAGATGATATCAACGCAACCCCCTGGATGGTCTTCGAATACATGGAATGGGGTGACTTAGCCGGAGTACTAAGAGGCTCCAGAGGAGGAGGCCGACCAGGTCCTATTTTGGATGAGCCGGCACTTCTCCACGTCGCTCTGCAAGTAGCCCGAGGCATGGAGTATCTTGCCGCGCGCCGATTTGTACACAGAGATCTGGCTGCTAGAAATTGTCTCGTTGGAGCCCACCTAACCGTTAAAATTGCTGATTTCGGCATGTCTAGAGACGTGTACACATGCGATTACTACAAAATGGGCGGCGAACGACCAATGCCTGTTCGATGGATGTCCCCAGAGAGCATTGTCTATGCAAGATTTACGCATGAATCCGATGTTTGGTCTTACGGAGTAGTACTTTGGGAAATATATAGCAGAGGCAAGCAGCCTTTTTATGGACATAATAATGATGGTGCAACAAAACTTATTTTACAGGGCATTGTATTAGTGCCTCCAGAAGACTGTCCAAGATTTGCTGGTGACTTAATGCGTGCATGTTGGAAGGCAGATCCTAGAGATAGAATAGGCTTTGACGAGATATGTAGAAAGTTGGAAGTGGCTGCTTCTGCAAGTGGGACAGTGCAAACGCGTCTTCCTCGCCCTCCGCCGCCGGCTCAGGATACTGAGGGCTACTTGATACCAGCTCAACGTCCCGCAGTAGACTACATGTCTCCGTTGCCGGACCCTGAGCAGGAATCTGAATCTGAACTGAGTGAAGACGAGGACGACGAGTACACCTGACAGGCAGTGGCGGCGCCGGCGCATCGGTACATGCCACATTCGTCGCTTTTGGCTGCCGCCAACGTCACCCTCACATTCCCGCGGGAATTTCATCAGGCCAAATTCGATTGTTAAATGTGAGATATAAATTTATGAGGGTTGAAAATGTTCGGTGATAATAATACTCAATTACCTAAGTGTGATATTTTAAAATAATTTTGAAATATTATTAGGTAAACACTCATTACTTTCCCTTAAATCTATATAAATAAGTACCTTCCCTGTAAGTACTACAAAGAAGTGTTCTCAATGTGTGCCATATACCAAAAATAAATTGTACCTAATATAGATTTAATTGTCTTATTATTATTTATACGGATCAGGTGTGATGACTACACACCACCCCACCTAATAGGGGATATATACAGGTAATAAGCGTTAAATACGTACCATACATTTTTATGTTACCCAATCAACTGCTAGGTAATTAAGTTGTAGGATATTTTTCAATCCTAAATTTCAAATCTGTAAATTTGTATAGAAGAAATGTTCATTCAATTTATATTATTAAATAAGTAGGTATATAATTAGGTATATTATTTAGACTAAAATGACTGAAATGAACATATTCTTTTTCTTATCTCTAACCACTCCAAGCTTCATAACCTTCAGCTATGACGTAGGAGTCGAATAGGTAGGTATTTATATAAGTATACTCCTATCAAGAAAACTAATACCTATTAGAATTACGTAAAACAGTTTAAAATTTCTTTTTATAAATGGATGCTTGAAAGTTTTGTCATTGTTATCAAAATTATACTTTCACATTATGTTTTTTCCTGTTGTCCCTCAAATAGTAACTTAATACCTATGATAAGTACTAAACAAAAAATTGTTAACTAGTTAGCCAATTGGCTACATTTAATTGGATGTATTCAAGCATAATTACGGTAGGATTAAGTATTTCACCTGAGGCGAAAAGTCAATGAAATTATTAATTATTGCTCGAACAAAAATTAGATAGGTATCTATGAATATGAACGATTTATTAATATCATACATTTATTATACTTATGTAGGTATGTACCTATTATAGGTACCTACCTGTTTTTTATATTATTCGAATAGGAGAATGAACAAATCTTACCTGGCTAGCTAGCTAGGTACCTAGGTATAACTATACAAAGATAATAATATTGTCTAACATGGTTGTTCTTATTTTTACCTTAGTCGGAGATGTGTAATAATTTGTCTACTTCAATCTTTCGAAAAATTTATACCAAACATACCTATACAAAACAGTTAATGTTTAAAATATTTTGTTTTATTTAACAACACTTAAAATAATTACATCCTGTCCTAACTACCCCAACCAATATTATAAATGCGAAAGTGAGTTTGTTTATTTGTTTTTTGGTTACCTCTTCACGCTTTATCTACTGAAACAATCTTCCTGAAATTTCGTATGCACAGTTAAAAAAAAGCTAGTTAAAAATAATTTAATTTTTTTAAATTATTCTTAACTAGCTTTTGCCCGCGGTTTCGCCCACGCAATTTTTCCACGGGAAAAGTGCGTTTTCCCGTGATGAAAAGTACCCTATGTCCTTCTCAGTACCTACTCTTAACTTGTTTTCCACACAATCTTACAATGTTGACAGTCTCAAAAAGGTAAGAACATAAAGACAATAGTCAGATTGGAGAGACTGCAGACTGATGTAGGCAGGGCCTGTATTACAGTTCTCCAGAGCTCTCCTTCCTGGACGTAATCTAAAAATTTGGTATACAATAATTTAAGAGCAGTGTAATATTTTCTCTCCCGTATAATATTTGTTAATTAGCTTACATATACCTATATGTAAGCTAATTAACAAATATTATACGGAGAGAAAATAGGTCATATTATAGTATGACCATAAATTGTTGATACATTATGATAGTGCATCTAAGTCTATTCGGGTTTTTCACCAATTTTGAATATGTTATTGTATCTATTCTGTTACAAATTTTATTACTTTTTTTGAGTATATTTAGGCAGTTAGTCGACGAAGCAACTTGTTGAAGAGGCCTTCAACGGCATCACATCTGAGTATGGAAAAACTGCTGCCATTACGTTGAGACGCTCGAAAAAGAGTACTATGAGCGAGGACATTACCTGTATCTAGATATAGACGGATTGATTGTTCGCTTAGGCGATGATAGCAGCAGTGGTCAAAGTCAAAGTCAATTATTTTAAAAATAGATAGGTTTAAAAATAGAACTTATAAATCGTCACATTCTTGGTGATAGAAGCTGTGTAAGATGACGGTGCCGCTGATGAAAGCGGCAACGAAACGTTTCTTGTTGTTGAATATTTGGAATCCGATGATAAGTAAAAGTGATCAATCTTATTATTCTGCTTAAATTAAAAATGTTTCAAAGTTTTCAAATTCTTAATCAGTATACTGTTATGAAACAATTGAAGGATACGTTGAATATAAATTGTGCAGTTATTCATGCAAACTTTTCTGAAATTATGAGTTGAAGTTCCACAAAGAAGTGCAATCTATGCATTTTGGTGGAAGCCGCAAAGCTGTGAGCCTTTACACGGCTGTTATATACAGCTTTGATTTGCATTTAGTTCCGTCAAACCTATTTCAGTTTCTACAGCTAGTTCCTGTTTAAGACATGTTGCTCCAGCTGTCCGGGCCCACATGATTCCATTGATCCAAAAGGTCGTCAAAAACAATCCATTTATAGATACTCTACATTTTCAAACCAATTCCCCAGTATCTCAGTACAGAAATAAATACATATTTTATATTATTTCTCAACTGCACAAAGAATTTCCGCAAATAATTTCAGTAACTTGGAATTACGCAGAAGCCGGACACGGCAAGGGCGCCCCGGACGATGTAGGGGCAACTATATAGCGAACTGTAGATTCATATGTAAATCATGGTATCGACGTTGGTAGTTACGACAAATTTATTCAATTGGTTCAGGAAAATATCGATAATGTGGTAGTAATTGATGTTCCGGAAAAAAACATTAAGGAGATAGAAGAGAAAATTATACAACTTACCAACTTTCCAAGGTACCCTTGCCGTGCATCAGGTATTATGGAAAAAGGGCATCGCACATTTGACATTTCGCAGTGCAAGTTGTTTTGACTGTAATTACGAAATGGTATGCGAGCATGGTAAACATTTAGGTTTTCTAAAATTGCCACCATCGGACTTGTTGCCAACACCCACAGCTTATGAAGAGGATGTAGTCCCTCTTATTTCCACAAAAACCTCGGCAGTTTTAAAAAATATCACTAACGTATCATCAAAACCGTCAGCATCAAAAATAGTGACAGTAGCTGGCCCTTCAAATATACGAATTTTATCTTCAAAAAGATCGTAATAAGAAAAGCTGAAAACCAATAATGATTTATTCGAAAAGTAGTTTTGTTTCCAGTTTATTCGAAATTAATAATAAGCTTAACTTACGTAAAGTATTGAGACCATTAAAAATTATAATTTAGTAGAAGAATTATATGAAAATTATGTTTACACTAAATTGTCAATCATTATCCTGTTTGTTAAATTAAAATAACTGTTGATTACCAAAGAGATTAAGACTTTTCAGAATTAGAAATAAGATTTTTTTAAATTTGGATTGTATGACATTTGAGTTATAGTGACAAATATATTAAAATAAACGCTGATTAGCAATCAACGTTTATTTTGATATACAGTTACTAATAATAAAAAAATATATAAGAAATAGAATAAAAAAGTTATAATCAAAGTTATATTCGAAAATAAATCTCGATAGCCTAAGACATTAAGACTGTGAAGAATTAGAAATATTAATTAAAAATAAATGTTACTAATTACCTTAAAATTTTTACATAATTGTTACATATTACTTGTGAGTTCTCTTTTATAAATATTTTATAAAAAAATGGCAAAAAAACTGATTACCAAAGTTAACTAGACTGCTTTTATTACTAATATAGAAACAAGAAAGAAGAAAATTTGAAATTCAAGATTGTCTTTTACTTGGTTTTGTTGAATTTAGTTTATTGAACAATTTCACTGATTACAGAACTTATGTGTTTTATTTATAAGCTAACAACTACCTGTATGAATAAAAAATAGATGTCCTTAATTAAAATTGTAATAAATAGTAGACTTTGCCGCTACATATATACTTACATCATTACCATGCATTATTTGTCACTACCATTCATAAAAAATCATTACCATTAGCATTACGACATTACCATTTCTCCATTTTTATTTCAAAATTATATATTTCCTAAGTTCTTGTGCCGTTGGCACTAATATTATACGGCATAGTAACGTGCCCCGCCCCGCACGTTATGTGCCCCACAGCACAACCTGACCCGGGGCTTAACCGGGTCAGTTAACTGGGGCTCCACCGTATCCTGACTATTGGTATAAGTTGGTACAGAGCGACTAGATAGTCACTGAGAATGATAACAGCCTGTGCACTCGGGCAACCGTCCGCACACCGAGGCGGATCTGAATATAATGAGTCACAGCTCAATGCGGGTAGCGGGGAACATGACGCTCGGCTGTACGCCACATCTCTCCTTTCTTTTGATGATTTTAATACAGGTTTTCAATAATTTTCGTTACCACTAGTATGAAATAAATCCAAAGTAACCCTTTACATCAAATTTCAAATGATATACCATCGCAATTCTTAAAGCTGCAAATTACCAGCGTTTCGGAACGACCACTGCTGAGAAGAAACGCCGAAAGAAACTCATTACAGTATTGGTCGCTATTATGTCATTCTGACATGACATGATTTCTAATTTTTATTTTGGTATGTTTTTTCTATATTACTATTATATATTATATTACTTTATAATCATGTGCATGGTCAAATGAACGCGAAAAATCTCATAGGAATCATATAAATATCTGCATCAATAAATTTAAAAGATATTATTTACATCCAGTGCATGGTCAAAAGAATGCGAACAATCTCATAGGAATCATATACATATCTGCATCAATAAATTTCGATTCTCATCTCGCAAATTGGGATCATTAAAATATTCTGCGCTATTTCCTTTACCGAAAGTCACTTAGTTTCACAGATTTTAATCTCATCATAATCAACATGTCCACTTTCCCAACATCGGCCACTTATCCTTTTTTCTTTTTCTTTTTTTTTTTTTTAACTTTTCGTTTAATCATACTAAAAATTCATTCCTTCATAGCAACATCATTGTTAGAGGTAGATACTTGCCGAATTTGAAAAATTTTAACAACCGCATGTCGGTATATTGCATTTATTTACTTGTATTTTGATCATATTTTTATTATTTTTTTAATTTGATCAACCCAGTTCAATGTTTGTAGAAATTGTATTTTATAATAATTACTTACTACAGTTGAAAGATGAACAACGACAACTGTTACAGTGTGTCAAAACTTTGAAGAAATGCCAGAAATATTGTTAATTATTTTGGTCATGAAGTAGACACGATACCATTGCTTGGCGTAAATTCTGGATCTAAACTTAGCCGGAACAGTATATAGACCTTCTCTATAAAACACACACAAATAAGGAGGATTTGCTGTTAATAAAGCATGAGTTGCTTATTAGTTAAATCTGTTAAAGCAGCAACTAATTTAAAATCTAAATAACAAGGATAATGTTTTTTTTTTTTAACTTAATGTTATGTAGGTATTGATCAAAGGATCAGTATTGCCATTCAACTTGGCAATTCTGCCAGTCTTCTGGGCACCTTACCGCAAGGCAACATCTTGTCAGGACGACATTAAATTTATCCATACCTACTTTAGTTTTATGTTAATGTTTCCAGTCCAGTGTCAATTTCAATTAATACTATATTAAAATAATCATTTTATTAAATTGTATGTAATGTTCCTACATTAGTTTAATAAAATACATATTTGTTTATGTATTAGCTTAGGAGTGACTATTCTGTATTTTTAAACTTAATTTGGCAATAAGTTTTTTGTAACCTGTCAGTAGCAGGTTCAGAATATATATATTTTTTAATGATCTGCATTATACATTTTTCCAATATACATTATATTTAATTACAACCCAACAATATGGATTTGCTAAGACTGGACGTCTCCAATACTTTTATAGCTGCTGGACCACAATCATTTCTTTGACCATCTATGTGGAATAGCTGTTAAATTAATAACAGTCGTTACTTTATCCGTTACAGTCACCCATATACGGAATAGCTGTTAACAGTGGAACTCTTTTGTGTAGGATAGCACACCACTAGACCCAGGCCCATTTAAACAAAACATTTGACCTGACCGAGAAATTAACCCGGGACCACACAAGGAGGTTGTCGTTATTGTCCTTACACATTGATTACTTATCCACCTTTGTGGATTATTGCTGTTAACAGTCGCTTGTGTGTAGGATGGCACACTACTAGACCCAGGCCGATTCAGAAAGATTATTTGACCTGACCGAGAATTTATCCCGGGACCACATACAGAGGTTATCATTGTCCTTACACATATTTTATTTCAAACGAAACACATATTGGTTATTCTCAATTAGATATAAACTTAAATACCTAATTGGAATAACATTTATTCGTAGCACAAAGGGCACATCAATTTTTATTCTTTATTCGTTTTATATTGGGTAGTTAAGTTTTAGCAATTTAATGCTGACTATGAGCATTTTAACTGCAGATTCCGTGTAATTTAATGCTAGCTTAACAATTCATAATATTTTTATTTGTAGCACAAAGTGCACATCAATATTCATTATTTGTTCGTTTTCTTTTGGGTAACTTTAGCAATTTAATGCTGGTTAAACGATCCATAATATCGATTCATCTGAATTCATACTTTGGTTCACAAAGGTAACTTTAGCAATTTAATGATGACTTCAGGCAATAAAATTGCCGAGGTCGATTTAATGCTGACTTATCAATCCATAATTATGGACTCATAAACAAAAGTACTAAAATACTGTTGGATATTAAGTAGGAGTATAAAATAGTAAAAAACATTTAGGTGACACCATGTATTTAGATATTTTAACTGCTTTTCCCTATTTTCAAATAAATATTGTGTTGTCATTACAATTAACTGACTCATTGCTAACTCGTCAATGATCAATGGAAAATAATATTTCCTTACACATCATTACAATTGGAAATTTTAATAAACTAAACTATGAATAGTTTTTAGAACAGCATTTATGTATGGTATAAAGTGCATTAAAGAACAATTAATGTACTTTGTTCATGCACGTAAACTTGCTTCTTGGGGTACCATTGTGATTAGTGAAGTAAATTAATGTAACCATATAAAGGCAACCGAGTGTACCTTCGTTAAAGTAGTTATTATAGCATCAATTAATATCAAAATCGTTGGGCATAGCCCAGTTACTGTATTTGTCAGGACCGAACAATCATACTTAAATCCTTTGTAATAAACTTAATTTATGTTTTCACCAATGAGTTTAATTAATTCGCTTTCAATGAATTACCATTTTTGTTTTACAGGGTAGACTGTAAAATAATAATTGAGTAAAGTATATAAATGCCTCCATTTTATATTGTAGGTTTCCTGGTGGCTTAAACTTGTACATGTTATCGACATGTCTGTCATATTATGTTGAAATACGCTAAGTATTTACTGCCGTATATATTTTTTTTTATCCATTTATTTAGGTACCTATTTTATTTGTTTTACTTGTTTATTTCACATTAAATATACAATACATTTTAGTGTACAATCTACACTTCTTACACTCCCATAATACAAAATGGAAGTTTTGCATTTTCCTTAAAGATATTTTTAACAAAAATCTTAATCAATGGATTGATTTCAAAATTTATTCCTGCGTTAGCACCTATATTATTTCTATGTAACATAATTTACCTCTAAATGGCCCCCTTGCAAAGCTGGGACTGGCCGCCAGTGTTACATAAACCAGTTTTTGTTTTCTGAATATTGTAATCACAGAGAACAACATCTTAATCGACGCATATATCAATGTTCCGGTCAACCAGAAGCTGTAACGAACTCCACTGGTTAAAATATCATGTATTTTTATAACCAGACTAATTATTTAAAACTGTCCTTCAATTTTTTTTTTTTTCATTTTCGCGTGTATTTTCTTGCAACTCGGATGGTAGTTTCTTTATGATACTAGTCAACTTTTAACTATTTAGTTAAAATAATTCTTATATTTAGAGACATATCAAGAATATAGTTCCTATAGTTCTTTCTGAAATTTACTTGCACCCTTGTAATTGTTTTAATACCTATTACTATTTATTTTTTATTTTACTCTTAGTTCAAATTTTGTGTTTTTTTTTCATCACAATATTAATCAATCATATGGAAAAAGTACACTATCGATTAAATATCAGTTAATTATAATAATCTCTCGGGTTGGGAACCAGGAAAACATGTTTTTTCTAGTTCAGGTACCAGCCGACCACAATCCCTGTTCTGGTTGCACTTAGGTACCTTTATTATATACAATATCGACACAATGGACAGTTAAGTTAACCTCATATTAAACATGGTTTAGCTTATAGTACGTTGTTCAGAAACGCAATTATTATGGTAATAGATCAACAGATTGACAAAAGTATCTCAGAAATTGGGTATTAGTTATATGACACAAATTGAACTGATTTGATTGTGATGAGAAAATAATTATAATATTCCATTTTTATACCTATTTATTTCACTGTTTTATCTATTTTGATAATACCAAAGGTATAAAAACTTTAGAAAACAAAAATTCGTGTATCTTTCACAGTGACACGACACAAGCTTTAAATTTTTGTTTCTTATGTTAAATCGTTAAATTAAAAGTAGGTAATTGCTATATGTATATACTTCGCTTTAGCAAAATAATCAATCATAAATATTCTGTCTTGTGACCTGCCGGTAGTGCCAGTCCAGCCGACCTCATGATTTGTATCACTGTAGTTACGTTTTAAACTGAGGTTTTAACCTAAGAATACTAAGTATGCATTCATATTACTGGTTTATGTAACATTGTATAATGATAAATTGTAAATATTGTACAGTGAATAAATGAATGAGCAAATATTTCAAATTATGTACAGAAAGTGCATTGTTAACAGAATAATACTCATTGTATTAAGCGAAAAGCTATTCATAAACAGCTAGGTGCCACTCATCACAATCAGAGCCATTAAATGTTACGTGAAATCTGTATTTGTCGTTTATTGTTTAGTACCTACTTATTAACTTTTTCATATATGTATATCATCACGGCCACTTTGGCCAAACTATAGATGCAGGAAAATATTGAAATTAATATTTAAATAAAAAGTATTGTTGTTATGTTGGTGCCAAGATCCCTTGAGCCATTCATGGTACCAAAGCCAATAAGGTCATTTTGTACCCCTTTCACTAAATTATTGATTATCGAGATGGCTGATTATTCTTTACGATATATTTTCTTAAGATTCTACCCTCGAATAAGAATCTAACGCGGGCGGAAGCCCAGTGATAGGATTATAAAATGAAATTGAATATTCCACCCACTTTCTTTTTTTTTTTTTTTACTAAAGATTAATTAATGTACTCACGTTTATCTCGTCGCCAAATGTGCCGTTGGCACTAATATTATACGGCATAGTAACGTGCCCCGCCCCGCACGTTATGTGCCCCACAGCACAACCTGACCCGGGGCTTAACCGGGTCAGTTAACTGGGGCTCCACCGTATCCTGACTATTGGTATAAGTTGGTACAGAGCGACTAGATAGTCACTGAGAATGATAACAGCCTGTGCACTCGGGCAACCGTCCGCACACCGAGGCGGATCTGAATATAATGAGTCACAGCTCAATGCGGGTAGCGGGGAACATGACGCTCGGCTGTACGCCACAGTTCTTGATTTAATAAGTGTGCCTTTGCTTGGTACATGTTATTTAATAATATTTATTTCGTTTTTGCTAAATTTGCACGCATTTTAGACTCATTTTAAAAAAGCCGTCAAAATAAATCAGAAAATATTCAAAACGCGAATTCACCCTGTCACAGTTGTCATAAATATTTAAAATTATTTTTTACTGTTTTGTGCTTTTAAACTCAATAGAAATGATAAAATGCAACGTGTACAATATGTGGAAGTGTTTCATAAAAAAATATTCGTGGAATATCGTTCCTTCGGTAAGCAATACATGTTTTTTTGACGTGCCCAATGATAATATACAATTTCGTGTTTTTTTTTAAAGAATAACCATTATTAGACTTTTGAATGCTATTTATCAGCAATATCATTATTTATTTTATAAAGTAGTGTATTAATTATAACCATTTTATAAGAAATACTACAAGTAATTTAATAATTTCGTAAATAGCATAGATCATTTGACAGATCCAGTTTTGTTTACTATGGCTGGGCCGAATCAAGGCAAATATACAAAAGTACATATTTTATAAAAATCTCAGGAATTCTTTCTTGAAGATTAAAATGCACATTTTATAAAAATACTGACAGTGAATTTTATTTCAGGACAAGGAAAATATGCCAGAAAATAATACCTCAAGAAAGATAACTGTTATGGGGACTATTTCTCTTACGTACTACGAGTACCAGGACAGTGAATGGACGCCAGCAACCATCAACATCATTGCAATGTTTCATTGCACATGATTTTTAATAATTTAAAATAAATGTGATTGATTTAATGACTAGTATTTTTTCCCAAAAGGAATAGAATTTCCCATCGTAAAAAGCTGATGCAGATCCGTCCGCATACCGCGCACGGCTTAAGATTCGGCGTCTCAAAATTTTTGGTTTTGCTACACTGTACTGAATATAATTAATTATCTTAGATCCGACCCTGTATTCTGTCGTTGTGTGAATAATAATCTTAGTGTGTGTTTTTGCCATGCAATTTCAAATGACATGTTCAGTCTGCTTACTATTATTATATGTCTGTGCGGAAATGGCATTTAAAAAAAATAAAACTTAGTAAAAAAAACAACTAAAAAGTATCTATATTGTGATTTGTGCAACTGTCAAACTGTTATGTGATTTTTTTTCTGCCTCTGGTTGACAAGAAAAAGCGCACCATTCAGCCATTATTACGACTCGGCTTTCATAAAACGCTCTCTGTTGAGACTTTTTTGTACTGATTTTTTTTTCTTAATTAGCTGTCAGAAAAATCGCTCATTACTCTAGTAGTAAGGAGGAATTCGAAACTCAATGGTCTATGGTCATATGGCTGTATGGGCTTTAGATCCCTTTGCCTTTTCTCATGGGTAAAGAAACCAAAAAAAAAAAAGTCTATGGTCATACGACGTTGTCGCGTTGACTGACTGTCTGTCATCTGTCACTTTTGTTTGTGCTGTCACTTCTGTCAGTTCAGTTCAGTTTCTGGTTGCTTGTATTGGGGAATTTTGGAACTTCGGTTTTCGGCATTTTGTGTTGTGATTATTTAAAATATTAAAAAAGGCTACCGCAAGGATTTGTTGAGTTGAAATGATGTCTACTAACTGGTTTTGATTTATAAAACGTAATCAAAATGCCCCCCATAAACTCGAAGTCGAAAAAGGGAGGCGCCGAATACGAGGTAAAATGGCATTTTATTATAAATTACCATCGAGATGTTATGTACATGTAAATTACGAATAAACATTTTTATCCAGCTATATTCTCACCATTCGATATTTTAATTTGTTATCGATGATTACAGTTTGTCAATTGAAAAACCTAAAAGAAATGTTAAAAACTTTCAAGGATTGGTTCCAATAGTACCTACTATTTTCTCATAGCATAAAATAAAAAGATGTAATAAATATTCAAATTGAGCATTAAATATTGACTTTGACTTGACTTTTGAAAAATATTAGGCCACAATCAATTTAGCAACAATCAACAAAAACAATGATGTTTGCTTTGTTTCTAATGGGACATGTGTGTATTTATTTATAAATTGAATTTCCTCAAAATTCTATGTTTATCCTAATCCTCATATCCTAATCCTATAATAATCCTATTATAAATGCGAAAGTTTGGATGTGAGTCTGTTAGTTTGTGAGGATTTTTGTTACTCAATCACGCAAAATCTACTGGACAGATTTCCATTAAATTTGTTATACTGGTAGAAAAATACCGGGAATAGCACATAGGGTAAAAATATAAACTTGATTAAAATAAAATTGTTGTAAAATGGGACTTGATTCTTTCATTAAATTTGTTTTCATATATAGGTAGATATCATTCAACATCAAAGTGTGGATGTATGGCAAACATTAACATTGCATATTTTTAAAACATGCAATTGTATTTGAATGTTCTATTTCGGTGTTTATTAACATTATAATACACTTGGTTGCCTTAGACAGTATTTACATAACATCTGATTATCATACAAGCAAATGCAAATGAGACATAATGGTTTTGATAGTTTGAGTGACATAATGCTTAACTCGGAATATTTGTTTAACAAATATTGATTATATCTACCTACTTTCATTTTTTCACACTACTGTAGTTATATTCCACACATATTTTCTATAGTTTCATAACAACTCTGTTAATAATACTAGTTGAAATTCAAAGATAATTGAGGCATATTTTTACAACTATTAAAGCAGATTTAGCATTGTAATTCTACATGGCATGGCAATTAGAGTAAAATATATTTTTATATTTGTATATCACACTCTAATAGAAGTCAAGTAATTACTGACATGAAAATAATTAATTACAGAATGTATTAGTGAATAAAGGCACAGCCTTGGACTTTGAGCGCTACATCCAAGAGAATAAGACATTGCTATTGAATGATCCGCTCAGAGACATCCTACTGTACCCTACTGATGATGTATCTGTAAGTATTCTTATATAATTTACTACATATTATGTATGGAATCTGTACAGCTTACTGGTGCTCTAGCATAACATAAAAATGAGGAATATCATACTTTGTGATTGAAATTGTATGTATAATTTATGATAATTTTATACATACATATTCATAGTGCTAAGTGTGACAAAAATTTGTAGATTATTAATAATTTTATTGATTAAATCCCATCCGGTCTTCCTGTCCTGTCAAGGGGACAGTGAAAAATTATTTCATCAGCCCTGGTAGTCTTGATTCCGTCTTTAATGGGGCGGATGCCATAGGTTTAACTTGTGCATTGTTTAAGACAGAGACTATTATGCTGTATTTTTTATCTCCAAATACAGATATTAATTACAATAAAGCACTTATTTATATCTGGTCTCAAAAGATTTACTGTTATAAAGCTGGTAATATTTAAAAAAAATCGTGTCAGTGTTATCTAGTCTAAAAATAAAGTAAAATTAATTTTGTACCATTAAGTTATACAACATTATCTTAAAAAAAAATACAGTTTTCGACTGAGATGAGAATTAGTAACTTTTTTGTAAACAACATCAACTAACAGTTAGTTAACTTGGTCAGAGTGTTGTTCTACCGCGACGCTGGCGCACTGTCACGACCGCAGTCCCTGACGTCCGGACTGCGGCCACCTGCCCTCTGCTCACCCGGCAAGCCCTGCTCAGCTACGCTTCCAGTTGGAATCTAATCCACTTCAAGTATACCGGCTACTCTGGGTCCTACCTCAACTTACCAAGGTATGTGGATTATAATTTGAAATGACTGGTATAATAGAGGAAGTTGATGGCTTGTAGGTAAATTCTGTTTTATCTACTACTAGCCATGCCCCGGGGCTCCGCTCCCATGGGAATTTCGGGATAAAAAGTACCCTATGTGCTATTCCCGGTATTTTTCTACCCATATACCAAATTTCATCGTAATCCGTTCAGTAGATTTTGCGTGATTGAGTAACAAACATCCTCACAGACTCACATCCAAACTTTCGCATTTATAATTTATAATATAATAATATAATATTCTTATAAAGTTAGAGAATGTATGTATTTAAATTTTAGACTGGTGAAGAATTGGTTGCTTGATAAAACCTTACATGCTTAAAAGCTATATGATTGATCACATGTAGCTTTAGGATGTGGTTAATAAATTAAGTCAAATTGCTTTATTTTTGTTTTTACAGTTCAAACTTGCCAGTAAGTAAACAAAAGTTCACATTTGCTCAGCTACTGTATACTCTACCAATTATTTTTTTATCGAAATGTTAATTAAACGAAATGTACCAGATTTCGTGATACATGCCAATGGTATAACACAACAGTGCTCATTAGCGCCACATAATTATCATGATTTGCGCAGCCGCGAGTGCAGCATTTTAACTTTGATCTATTTTTACAAGGTCGCCACTGCATGAACCGTGTATCAGATCAGTATCAAAGCGCGTCATATCCTTTTTTTTTATTCTAATAAGGATAACGTTGTACTACACAAAAGCACAAACACACAAACTTTAGTCATGAGGTACTTTCCCTACATTGAAGTAATCAATGAAACATACATTTGTAACTATAACATCATTTGTAGTTTTAAGAACTGTTTGGTTATGTATATTATGACTACAGCAGAAGGTACATAAAACTATACCGTGACCAAAGTAACCGAAATGTGAGACTAATTTGCTGCCTAACAAAAGATGATTGCTATTAATAAGTGGAGTTTCTACTCATTTTCGAGAAAAACAAATTTCGGTTGTAATTACATATTCAAATACGAGGCAGAAAAAAGTTATTTGTCCCACTATTTGTAATCAGAAGTTATTTTAGTACAGTGTACATCCCACCCAAAGTATAATCGTATTCTTCCACTTTCTGGAGAAAATTCGACAGAAAGATTGTTATCGTTAGTTCTGGTCATGAACTCATATATGCATGTATCATCAATGAATTCCGTCTGGATTTATGTCCAGCAGTGGTGTAATCTCTAGTCTGTCATCACTGCTTTCTTTCTCCAGGCCCATAAACAATCAACTACCAGAGGAAGTATATGATATAGACGCAGAAACTGAGAGCGACAATGAAGGGCAAGCCACTAAAGTGGATATCGGAACCAAAGAGGGGTACCTGCTCAAAGGCCCGGAAATCGGCTCAGAAAGAATATTCAGCAACCTGGCTTCCAAGTCGTTCAAGAAACGATACTGCTCAATGCTTAGAGAGGCCGATGGCACGTATATTCTTGAGGTTTATAAAGATGAGAAGAAAACTGACACAAAGCTCACTATTGTTATGGATTTTTGTTCGGATGTTGTTAGAGTACGTATTTTTTTTTTTTTTAATTTACCTATCAAAAGCTACCCGTTTCGAATCGATGACCTATCCAATATCAAATCTCTGATTCTCAACATAACTCAACATATCTGAGTGTTTGATTTTTAATAAATATGTTTTTATTTTCAGAATCAAAAACGTGGGAGATTTTGCTTTGAATTACGCATGGCCGGTGGCAAGGGATACACTTTTGCGACGGAAACAGAAGACGATATGAATGATTGGATAGCGGCTTTCAATGCCGCTTTAAAGAAAAAACTTGACAGTCCTGAAGAACCGCAAAGTGATGAGGTTTTAGATAAAGGTTAGTTGAATAACAAATTAAATCTCTTATTTAGTATCTGATTGAGATTACTTTAGTACTACCTGTTTAAAAACATCCAAACATTGTTTTCGTTTGCCAATGTTGTACATTATAATTTTACATCGTCCCTATTAACGCCATCGATGCATCAAGCTCTATTAATATTCAATGCTATTTACGAACATGTACAGTCACCAGCATTAATTTGTAAACAAATCGGTCCTTAACAATGCATAAGGTCTAAAATTGTGTACATATTAAATGGTCGTGACTGTACATTGTACACATTGTAATTATCAAACACATATTGACATATCCCAGGAATTTACGACAAATTAATACAAACAACAATGCTACTAATATAACTCATAGTTTTTAGTTATTATGATATTTTATGTGCTTGTTAACCTATACAGTACCTATATATTTCTATGGGCCATCATCGTTTATATTATCTAAACTTTTATATTGTTGCTTGATACAAATTAAGGAAATAATAAATGCTTTATCTCTTTCAGGGTTGGTGTTAGCAAACTAACCACCTTTTTCAAAGAAATTGAATTTTTAAAGTATTTTTTAAAAATTTCTGTCTCACCGAGAATGAACATGTAGGTTCAATATTTTCATCCATAAAAATTGTGCCTGAAAGAGTAAAATCTTTTCCAGATGCAGATGTGTCCCTAACAGCGGAACCCCCGCCCCCCACGTACGGGACCCTAAAAGGTCTCGAGCACAGTATGAATCCTTTGCTCATGCGCTATTCGCGAGAGACTGATATGTCGATAGCGGCGGCGCGCAATGAGTGTCGCGCGAACATATTCAATTTGCCATACAAGAGGGCGCCGGAGCCCGAGCCTCAGCTAGAACCGTTCAAGTGAGTCTTATTAAACTTTTATTTCCACTCATATACTCCTTTAGTCCTATTCCCATGACTGAGGGTCGTGGTCATTATATGGAATGAAACACAACGACTATCTTGGCAATTTTAATGGAGTGGTTTGCCATTACCTTCTCCATTTCACACACTAGCTGATAATCATCAACCAGAGTTTTCTCGCGATGTAGCTTCACCAGAAGCAAGTACTGCTCAATGAAAACTACCATACACGAGTCAGATTGGTGTAGTGGCCGAGTGGTAGGGCGCTCGCCTGTGGCTGCAAAGGTCCCAGGTTCGAATCCTGCCCGTGTTACATGAATTTGTATACCAATCTGACTCATGTACCTATGTTAGTTTTCATCGACCGCCACTTGCTTCCGGTGAAGGAAAACATCGTGAGGAAACTGCACTCTGGTTGATGATTATCAGCTAGTGCGTGAAATGGAGAAAGCACTGGCAAATTAACATTGCCAAGATAGTAGTTGTGTGTTTCATTCCATATAATTACCTCGATCCTCAGTCATGAGGAATACGACTAAGGAAGAGCTCCCGAGTGTTCATACAAATTTCATTTTGTTTGTATGACCATATTGATCACTCGGGAGCTCGCCCCCCGCCCCTCACTTCTCACACCCTTGTGTTATGGTGTTTGATGAATCAGTTGCTTAGTTTAAAAGATCTTACAGACGCGGGAAGCGACTCTATTACTGGTTGATCAATCTGCCATGGTTTAATTTTTTATTTATTTCAGAGAACACTTTGGCCAAAGAATACTGCTCAAATGTGAAAGCTTAAAGTTTAGGTTACAAGCGCCAATAGATGGCGACAAAGAGTTGTTGTGCCAAGTGGAGCCTTACTTCACGCATCTCGCATTATATGACGTGAGAAGTGGAAGGAAACTCACGGAGAATTTCCACTTTGATCTGAACCACGAAGCGGTGAGGGATCTAGTCAAAGATGACGAGTGTACAAAGTCATTAGTTGAGAATTTTAGCTACGATGTTAAGTTAGATGTTAAACAAATACCAGATGACTGGTATCGATCAAAGAAACAGGTAAAAAATGTTTTGTTTTTTAAGTCAATCAATTTTTGAAATTTTTATTGATATCCACAGGAAATCCAAATTTCGAACACAATAACCATCCGATAATGGTCCATACGACCGATTAATTTTTTTAGGTCAAAGAAATTGTGAACTAAGATTGGGTTAAATTTTTTAAGTAATGCTTTACAGAGCATTCCTTTTATTTGAATTTTACAACTGATGACAGTATTGTACCATCTGACAGACCTAATTCACCAGTAGCGCCAACTATTAAGGCGGAAAAACGATTACCCTCATGGTGTAGTAATTTAACGTAAATGACATTTACTTTCAGGCACTTTTATCTGTGAACAATCCTCATCCCGACTTGTTTTTGGTAGTGAGAATAGACAAAATACTTCAAGGGCACGTGAGTCAAGTACTCGAACCTTACCAAAAAGCTACTAAGGATCCTCGACTGGGCCTCAAAGTGCACAAAACTGTGCAAGCATATGCCAACAGAGTCGGTAGTTATAGGATGCCATTTGCTTGGACTGCCAAACCTTTATTCAGGTAAGAATCAATAAATAATAACATACTTTATTGTTTAAGGTAATAATAAAATATCGTCTTGGTTTATCTTACTAATATCACAGACAATATATTTTTCAGAATGTATAGCAACGATTTGGACACTTCACCTGAGTTTCCCGCGCTCTATCGGCAGGAGCCAAACAAAATGTCGGACGACGACCTTCTGAAGATTTTGTCTGACTTCCGTAAACCCGAAAAGCTGGCCAAGTTAACTGTGATACCGGGCTGGCTGAGTGTTAACGTGCAACAGTGCAGTGAACTTGTACCCAGTGAGTATCGTTCTAATCCTACTTATAATATTATAAATGCGAAAGTTTGGATGTGAGTTTGTGAGGATGTTTGTTACTCAATCATGCAAAATATACTGGACGAATATTAATGAAATTTGATATACGGATAGAAAAATACCGGGAATAGCATAGGGTACTTTATATCTCAAAATTCCCACGGTAGCGAAGCCCCGGGGCGCGGCTAGTTTACCACTAAAGCCAATAAAATGTCGAACGACGACCTTCTAAAGTTCCTGTCTGACTTCGGAAAACCCGAGAAGCTGGCCAAGCTGACTGATACCGGGCTGGCTGAGTGTTACCGTGCAACAGTACAGAGAACTTGTATCCAGTGAGTATTTTTACTAAGTTAACTTGTACACAATGAGTATTTACCAATAAGTGAACTTGTACCCAGCGTGTAGTTACCACTAAAGCAAATAAAATACCGGATGATAACCTTCTAAAGATCCTGTCTGTCTTCCTCAAGCCCGAGAAGCTGCCAAGCTTGCTGTGATACCGGGTTGGCTAAGTATTAACGTGCAGCAGTGCAGTGAACTTGTACCTATTGAGTATTTTTCACTAAGTTAACTTGTACCCAATGAGTATTTACCACTAAGTGAACTTGTACCCAGCGAGTATTTACCACTAAAACCAACAAAATGTCGGAAGACGATCTTCTGAAGATCCTGTCTGACTTCTGCGAGACCGAGAAGCTGGCCAAGCTGACTGTGATATCGGGCTGGGTAAGTGTTAACGTGCAACAATGCAGTGATCTTGTACCCAGTGAGTATTTATCACTAAGGTAAAAATCTAGATTACTGGCTTTGCGATAAGCTAAAATAATTAAAAACAAATTGTTAGTTGTCGACCACAACATGCACATCAGTTTATGTGTACTCTCATAGAGAAATTATATATGGTGAAAAAATTCAGGTCCCTGCTCGCTCCGAGAGTACATTAGTACTACACTAACTCCATCTGAGTTGCAAAAAAAAGTATCAATTTATATGTCAGATTTTTTGCTTTCAGATTGCATGACAAGCGCGTACGCAGCACTGAAGCCTTTCCCGTTGCCGCCTACATCGCCGCTTACGTTAGAACTTTCAACTTTGAATGTGGAACCGGAGCAGCCATACGCAGCGTACGTGCACCATTTGTACGTGCGCCCGCTCGCTTTGAACTTTGAATCGCAGAGGGTTTTTGCGCGTGCGCGGAATATCGCGTGCTCTATCGAATTGAGAGATAGCGACACTGGGGATAATACTCCCTTGCAGGTAACTAACACATATTTTATCCTTAAAATTTCTAGTTATCATATGCCTTTATTACGTCACAAATTCTTGTTCTACCTAATTATTATCGTAAAATTTGCAATGAATAAAAGATGGGTGCAACCAAACTTTCGAGGTGGAATCAGCCGAACTCTCATTTCAACGAAATAAGGACGCTAATCGAATGCAGTGACGTCATTCACACCGGTTCTGCGCACCGCCGCCGTATCGATTCGTTGCTAACGGCGGCGTCACTACATTCAATTTGCGTCATTATTCAGTTGACATAAGAGTTCGGTTGATCGGCTTGAGCCAATTCTGCGTCGATCAGTATAGTTGCACCCTACATAGCAGTTTACATTCCTATTATTCTCAGGTGGTGTATGGCAGAACGGGTATGACGTCACAGTACCGATGCTCGGTGCTGCACCACAACGCTAGCCCCGCGTGGAGCGACGAAGCGAAGATCCGGCTGCCCGCCACTATAACAGCACAGCATCACTTGCTGTTCACCTTCCATCATATCTCCTGTGATATCGCCAAGAAAAATGATGCCAATGTGGAGACTTGCATCGGGTAAGAAGTTATTTTATTTTATTTATTAGGAAGACCAACAGCCATTTAAACTACAATAGGTTATCACTTAAGAACTATAGAGGCCAATTACAGGTCCTCACAAATAGAAGAATAATTACATAGTTGAAAACGAAGACATTTAATGGACATTTCTCCCGCCCGGGGCTTCGCTCCCTTGGGAAGTTCGGGATAAACAGTATCCTAAGTACTATTTCCGGTTTTTCTGTGCTTGGACCAAATTTCATAGAAATCGGTTCAGTATTCTGCGTATCTGAGTAACAAACATCATCAACAAACTCGTATTCAAACTTTCGCATATACGTATCTTAGGGACTCCGCTGTCTTTGAAGTTTCGAGATAGATGGATAGACACTTATTTAAAAAAATATCTAAAGTTCACTCTGCCATCGGATGAAAGAACAGATATTTCAATATGATAAATTTCAAGACCTATATAATAAATCATGTTCTTTTTTTTAGCTATGCGTGGGTACCTTTACTGAAGAATGATAAATTCGTCGATGAAATTTTGACCTTGCCTATCGCTACGCATCTTCCGTCAGGATATCTTTCTATACAGCCTTTGGGATTAGGTAAAGGGGTAAGTTTCATCTTATCAGTTGTCTTTACACACACACGTAATACAAAATTTTGTAATTATGACTTTTTCCAAAAAGTTATGTTTCTATTTAGTGTCTACTGTAATAATCAACATTTTTTTAATTACAAAGGTAGGTATAATTATTTATTGCGGAAAACTTAATATACGTTAGTAAAGAAAAAATATTCTTAAGTAAATATTAATTAATTATTATTAGCTTCTTGTATCGGAGGCTAAGATCCTCTTTGGGTCGTCTAGCCATCGAAGTAAGTAAAAAAAAAATTTTCATATTTTCATTTACCTATGTATTTTCTATTTCCACTACTTTGATGTTCTTTTCTGTAAATGGTGCAAGAAATCTTTTTTTTCGGTAGTAAAAAATACTCGTAATTTCCAGAACACAGGTCCAGAAGTAGTGTGGGTCGAAGCGGAAAAGCAGTTGTTTCGCTGCCAACTGGTCCTGGACTCCACAGTGGCGACCAGAGACAACCACCTCCACAACTTGTTCAGTCAAGCTGAGAGGCTTATCAAATGCAGTTCGCCCCCCACCTCCCCCTCCCCGCCGCCGTGGAATGACGTCTGCAATGCGTTGAAGGCTGCGCACGCGGTCAAACTGAGTTCGCTTGTCGCTTTCTTGCCCACCATTTTCAATCAACTCTTTGAATTAATGGTGAGTTAAAAAAATTATAATACTTTTTTTATTTTTATTACGATAAATTCACCTTTCACATAGTGATTTTAGAGCGATAAGACCGCCAATAGTACTATTTTTGAATTTGTATGTCTTAATGTATTTTTGTTTGTATGTTTTAAAAATGGCGTCATCTCGTGTCGGAGGCCAAGATCAACTTGGTCGCTGCGCCGCAGTAGTAGTAGTAGTAGTATGTCTTAATGTTTTCTTTATGTCTTAAAGTTTGAAATAAATAAATAAATATATTTCCTATTCCTTTGGTGTTCTGTACAATAAAGCGTTAATTCATTCATTCATTCAACAACGGCATTCAAATTGGTAATTCATCTATTATGTTCGTTTTCAGACTTATGAAAAAAGTTACACTCAGGATATGGGTTATCAAATCGTTAAGTTGATTGTGCATTTCGTTCATATGATACACGATTATGGACGAAAGGATCTGCTTGATAGCTACGTAAAGGTAAGTTTATCATAGTCCTTATATTAACATGTGATCACACTCCTCAAATTATGACACACCTCTTCCTTTAGATCTTTGTAGAATTTGCAGGTCGTAAATAACTGGAATTTATTTATGTAATCGTTAAAGAAGAATCGAATTGTTATACGACGATTTACGCCAAATATGTATAGATCGTTTTATAAAATTATTGCCAAACTACCTTCTACGCATCTAAATAAATTAATAAAAGGACAACCACAGACATAATATTACCTAGACCCCGCAAGTGTATGTACTTCGCGTGTAAAAAGGAAGATGATTCAACTTTATTTAACGCTCGTTCATTCAGTCCGCGGTCGAACATTCTCGCAGTCAGACTTAAGGTTGCACTAGCCGCGAGCTCGAACTCAGTGGCGGGCGCGGCCAAAAAGCAAGCTGTTTCACCTAGCATTGTGTCCGACAGAGATAGAATCAGTGATGAGCAGTCAGACGCTATCTGTACGCATACACCGAGCGCACGCACACAAACACCTGTCCGAAGTGAATGAAACGACGTTAGACGATTCACAACACCGACCGAGCCGCGTCGGGCGCGCCGCTATGCCTGCCGGTCGGCCAAAAGCGAGACAGTACCTACAATCAGGGCTTGTTACCGGTACCAAGTTCCCATTATAAGTACCGGTAATTAACGGTATTTCCATTCTGTTAACATTTTAACGGTAATATAGGTATCGGAAAAAAGCTTGGTACCGGTACCAAATTCGAGTTAAAAGTACCGTTAAGTAACGGTATTTCCATTCTGTTAAAAGTAGCGGTACCAAATTAACATTATAAGTACCGTTAAGTACCGGTATTTCTATTGTGTTAAAATTTTAACGGTAATATATAGTAGCTTGTTACCGGTACCAAATTACCATGACAAGTACCGTTAAGTAACGGTAATTTCATTCTGTTAAAATTTTAACGGTAATTACCGGTACCAAACTCACATTATAACTACCGGTAAGTAACGGTATGTCCATTCTGTTAAAATTTAACGGTAATATACAGAGTAATACCGGTACCGAATGTTAACCGTACAAATGGTACCATACTTTATTCAACAGTTTTACGGCTTAACGTGCCTTCAGAAGCATGGAGAAGCTCGAGATAAAACATTTCTGGTTACCCATCCCGTAACCGACCAATACGAATGGTGCCACCTGTGACTACCCTAGCTACTGTCATTTACCGTTACCAGGTACCATTACCGGTACCATCGTTTCAATGAGGTACCGGTAAAAATTATCGTTACCATGCTTAACGGTAACTCTGTTATTAACGGTACCAAACTTAACGGTACCAATATCATTACCGGTACCATCGTTTCAATGAGGTACCGGTAAAAATTATCGTTACCATGCTTAACGGTACCGCTGTGCTTAACGGTACCAAACTTAACGGTACCAATCCAATTACCGGTACCATTGTTTCGATGAGGTACCGGTAAAAAATATCGTTACTATGCTTAACGGTACCTCTGTTATTAACGGTACCAAACTTAACGATACCAATCCAGTTACCGGTACTTTATTTCGGAGAGGTACCGGTACCAAATTTTTACCGGTATTCCAACCCCTGCCTACAATTTCGTACAATATAACTAAAGGCGCGGCGGCGCGGGCGTTTATATACCTATAGATTGCTTATTATAGTCAGGATATAGACATACCTACCTATAGGATAGAAGATTCACATAAAATGAGTAATGTAGGTACTTACCTACCTACAATGTTGTTTTTATCAGGTGCCCAGACATAAGAAACAAATAAATAAATAAATCATAATCATAACATATCATAACATATTATAAAACAAAGTCCCCCGCGGCGTCTGTCTGTCTGTCTGTCTGTCTGTTCGCGATAAACTCAAAAACTACTGAACGGATTTTGGTTCGGTTTTCACTAATAGATAGGGTGATTCATGAGAAAGGTTTTAGTGTATAATTTGTTTAGGTTTTGTGTATATTAGTTGAAATATGACGATAATTGTTAAGGAAGTCGGAAAAAAATTTGCCGCCCGGCAGCTTTCATCGAAAACGCTGTCCAATTCCTAAGAGATGTATCAAAATCATGTATGGAGGAATTGTGTATCTATAATAGGTCTACAAAAAAGTCCGCGATAGCATATATCTAGCTTTTATATTTCAGCCACAATAACTACTTTTATGTTTTAAAAATAATTAAAATCGTTACGTGTTTTTTAACTGGTGATATTAACCAGAACTTATTAATCCTTATCAAATTAAACAAGTCTATCGTCACAAGTACTTAATATATTTAATATTTGCTTTTTACTGCATGTAATTTGGATCAATAGTTTCCGAAATACTACGAGTTATCTAAATATCAGCAACGCGCCGCGAAACCTCCTAGCGAAGACTCAAGGCGCAGTATACTCGTAGGTAGCTATCTCTGAGCGGGCGCGTTTTCGTATGTTTTTACACGACTGACCAAAAAAGGAGTGTTATGTTTTCAGGGTTCATGTATGTATGTAAGTTTCTTTATTCCACCATAAGTCCTCAACGGCTTAACAGATTTTGATGTGAGAGGTATTGTTAGATTCCTTGCATTCCCCCGAGTGACATAGGCTATGTGAGTTGTCAGTCGTGTTTTTTATTTTTTAATAATTTGCTTGTTATTATCAATATTTATTTTAGTAGGAGGTAGGTATCATTAAAAAAACCGGCCAAGTGCGAGTCAAACTCGCGCACCGAGGGTTCCGTACACGAAAAGCATCTCACATTATAGCTCTCACTGAAAGACCTAGAAAGGAGTTTGTTCAAAGTGTATAGCTTGGCTTACTGTGGACAGTTCGTTCAATAAATAATAGTATTATCATTCATCATAACTAATGTCAAATAGATTTTCTGAATATATATTGGAGTATGAATATCTATAATTAAAATATATCATTTAGTAAGTATTTTTTGCGTTTCGATACTCAAATCAAAGATGTCGGCCTTTACGTGTTTGGGATGCCATTATCTAAAATAATATTACATTTACGTAGTATATTGTTTATTCTTTGATGAAAGAATGGATTAATTAGGTATTTTTACAAAAATATATTAGTTTTATTTATTAAGTACACTCATATCACTTCATATTTATTTTTTAGAATGAAGAATTATGTATTTATTTTAATTTTTACTTAATTAATTCAATATTGGTAACACTCGAGTCTTGGGCGCGGCTCGATTTTGACGTTGACAGTTGTTGACAAGTATCCAAGTGTCAATGTCGACCGACGACAACCGGTCAACGTCAAAATTAAGCTACGCTGAAGAATCGAGTGTTACCAGGTAAAGAAAACAATATTGAATTATTTAAGTAAAAATTAAAATAAATACATAATTCTTCGTTAAAAAATATAAATATGAAGTAATATGAGTGTACTTAATAAATAAAACTAATATATTATGCTAAAAAAATACCTAATTAATCCGATCTTTCATCAAAGAATAAAAATATACTACTTAAATGTAATATTATTTTAGATAATGGCATCCCAGAACACACGTGAAGGCCGACATCTTTGATTTGAGTATCGGAAACGCAAAAAATACTTACTAAATGGTATATTTTAATTATAGATATTCATACTCCAATATATATTCAGAAAATCTTTTTGACATTAATTATGATGAATGATAATACTATTATTTATTGAACGAACTGTCCGCAGTAAGCCGGCGATGAACAATGTCTTTTCAAAAACAAACTTAACTTTGCAGTTTGATTCCTAGGAATCGTACTGCATCGAGCGCAAAAATAAGTTTGTAACATTTTTTTTAAACTTCCAACAACATATTTACAGTGTATGTACTGTTAGATCTTGCTTTTTGCCAAATTTCATAATTTTAGGTCAACGGGAAGTACCCCGTAGGGTTTGATTGCTGCCTGAAATCGCAAAATATACGAAATTTCGCTACATTTACGGTAGGTACCTAATATCTCTTGATCGCGTTGACGTATAATTTTGATTATTTTTTTGCTAAAAGAGACCATGTATCCGAGTATTAGATATTAATTTCAAATTGATACCTTTAAGCGTCCTAAGAAAAAAAAGTTTGACAGACAGACGGACAACAAAGTGATCTTATAAGGGTTCCGTTTTTGACTTTTGAGGTACGGAACCCTAAAAACCGGTCAAGTGCGATTCAAATTCGCGCACCGAGGGTTCCGTAGACGCTAATCAAGTTTTAAAAACAAACTTAACTCTGCAGTTTGCTCCCTAGGATTCATATTGCATCGAGCGCAAAAATAAGTTTGTAACACTTTTTTTTCAACTTCCAACAACATATTTACAACTTTCAGATTTATTCCTGTACAAGTACTGTACTGTACTAAGTACCTTGCTTTCTGACAAATTTCATAATTTTAGGTCAACGGGAAGTACCCCATATATTTTGATTGCTGTCTGAAATCGCAAAATATGAAGTACCCCATATGTTTTGAGTGCTGTCTGAAATCGCAAAATACTCCTGATTTTTTTGCTCAAAGTGACCGAGTATTCGATATTACACCTCTGAAAAAATAAAACAATTTTTTTCGATATCTTTCAAATAACTGAATTGAATTAAGATACTATTTAGTTTTTATTTTTATTTTATTTACTTGAAGAACATTTTAATTTGACACAATTTTATGGTTCAATCAATAATTTGTAACTAAATTTATTGTTTGCGCAAATAGATATAGGAAGCGTGGTGTGCCTGTATCCCCCTCCCCCCACCCCCTCCCGGAGTCCAGACGAGACGCCGCGCCCGCGGCGAACCAGTTCGAAAATCGATCTCAGCGCATACGCACGCTGCGTCCGCTCGCATTTCGCTTGCCGCCGCCGCGATCTCCATGTGCCTGTTTTATGTTTAATTTCTATTGAAACTTATGATCTCAAGTGCTCATTACATTATCAAGTCAGTGCTGTGAGAGTGCCCGGACACAACTACAAATCGGTTCCGAGCCGAGCCAAGCTGCAAACACGCGGTCACCACCTCATCAGGTTAGTTTGGACTTCCATTGTTTTTTTCCCTTTATATATGTACATATTTGGGCGCACCACCAACCCCCTTCTTCGCTACGGTCCTTCGAGAATCGCTTCCCCATAATTTTGGTCACTTCGAGCAGGATTTTTGAACCTTTTAACCGCTACCTATATACTTTTGCATCCCGCTATCGAAATACATATATCGAGGCATCCCGCAGCCATATGTTATTTTACCGCTAATTGTTTTTGATATTTTTGTATTTTACGATATATTTCGCATTATTCCCAGTCGCGTCGCATTGGTTTTCATTCTCGCTGCCATTTTTAGTTCACCGCATTCACTCCGCCATTTTGTTTTGTAATAGCAGTCAATTCAAGTTTTTACATACGCACGCACTATACCATAGAGTACTAAAGATTTGTCGTACGTCATTGTACTTTTCTGTCAATCTGTCATTTGGTAGTGACGGATCAAGTGAAAATAGCCACTCTTGTGTCATTTTTGGTTTGTTGTTATTAGTAATTTGCAGAAATGGAAGGAAAAGTTAAAGTATTAACCGCTAAAAATGAATCCTATTTCGCACGTTTAACTCAGTTATATGATAAGACAAAGGGCTTGTTTGGTACAGAGGGTATGCGATCGTCGGAATCTTTCTTAGCTGAAACAGAAACATTGCAAGCTATTCGAGACGATTTCATTTTAAATTTAGATAAAAAGAATGAATACTTATTACAATTAAAACCGGATTCCATTCTAAATTATGAACCTCTTAATGCGTTTGAGGATTTGTATTCACGTATACAAAGATTTCGAAACCAAATATTACAACAATCTAAAAAGACAATAAAAGAAAGTTCTAAAGTTGAAGATACACTGGGAGCAAAAATAAAACTTCCACCAATTAATTTACCTAGTTTTGATGGTAAGATAGAAAATTGGCCCTTATTTTATGAATGTTTTAAAGCAAGCATTCATGAGAATTCTTCTTTAAGTGATGGGCACAAAATTCATTATTTAATGGGTAGACTTACAGGCCTAGCTTTGAAAATTACCGCTGGAATTGTTCCTTCTGGTGAAAATTATCTTTCAATTTGGAATAATTTGGTGAAAAAATATCAGGACAAACGCGCATTAGGCTCTCACTATTTATCCCTTCTTATGAATATTAAACCCGCTACTAATAATTCTTCTTCACTGAACGCATTTATAGAATCCTATTCAGCGGCTGTATCAGCGCTTGAACAATTGTCAATTCCAGATTTAAAAGATTTTATATTTCTTACCATGGCTGTACGCAAACTTGATTCTAGTACCGCTCAGGCATTTGAGATGTATTTTCGAGATACCGAAATTCCTTCATATAAGAAATTTTCGGAGTTTATAAAAGGCCAGGTGAAAATATTAGATAGAACTGGGAACCCTTCACGTACCACTAGTGTGCCTAACAGCAATGTGACAAGGTCAAATTTTATGCATGGTGCATCGAAAACCGGTTATAACCGGCCACCCGCTGTTGAGACGCAAACTCTTATCGCACGTTCACAGGTTGACTCCTGCGCTTTATGTAACAATTCTGCTCATTCGCAATTATATTTTTGCAACGCATTCAAGGATATGCCAATAAGGGATCGCTTACAGTTTGTTAAGAGTAAAAATGGGTGTGTAAATTGCCTCAGCTTACAGCATTATACAGCACAATGCAACTCAACGCACACATGCAAGACTTGTGGTAAACGCCACCATACGCTATTACATTTCGCTAATTCGCATACAGATAGGTCAAGTGGTATAGGTGCTGCGCCGCTACCCAAGCAGCAGGAACGCTCTCAGAATCCTAGTGACGTCACCACGATGCCGATGGCTTTGTGCACGCGTGAAGAAAATAAATGTGGCACTACTATTTTGTTGTCCACGGCTCAGGTAAAAGTTCAGAATGCAGACAGGCAAATGCATTCTGTGCAATGTCTTCTTGATAATGCTTCACAAAATAATATAATTTCTTTTGATTGTTGTAGGCGGCTGAGATTAAATATTATTCCATTGGCTAATTCTTTTATTAAGGGTATTGGAGCTGTCACGCAGACTGTTCATGGTTACATACAATTAAGAATTTTTGCTAATGACAACATCCACTATTTTGATATAGCGGCGTTTGTTTTGGATTGCATAACTGATCGCTTACCAAATAATTTTGTAGATTCTCGCATCATTCAACATTTAGTGAATGTACCACTGGCAGACCCTTCGTGGAATGTTCCGGGTACCATTGAACTTCTTCTTGGGGCTCAGTTGTTCCCCCACTTATTATTAGGTGGTAGAATTATCGCTCCACCCGCGCCCCCGCGATTGAAACTGTCTTTGGTTATGTTTTTATGGGAGAAGTTCCTATTGTTTCCGACTTATCTCAAAGTTTAGAATCATCCACTTTACATGTATCTTACGCATTTGCCACGCAGGGTAATGATGTCCCTACTTCTGAATCAATTGATACTATTATGCCTAAATTTTGGGAGCTGGAGGAAATACCTTTTAAGAAATTTCTAAGTCCTTCAGAACAGGAATGTGAAGAAATTTACTCCTCTACTGTGTCACGTGATTTGACAGGCAGATATTGTGTAGCTTTACCATTCAAACGCGACCCAAGTGAATTGGGGGATTCTAGAACCGTTGCTTATCGACGTTTATTGGCTTTAGAACGCAAATTGCAAATTAACGAGTTACGTCAAAGTTATAATGATGTCATTCAAGATTATTTAAATAACGACTATTTAGTTGAAGTTTCACCTACGGATGATGATTTTGGCCAGGGCTATTTCATACCGCATCACGCTGTCATTCGTAAAGATAAAGCGACTACAAAAACAAGAATTGTTCTCGACGCAAGTGCAAAGTGTCATAACAATGTTTCACTTAATGACATATTACATACAGGCGTAAATCTCCAGGCTGATATTTTAATTTTATTGTTGAACTTTAGATTATTTCCGGTAGCCCTTACGGCTGATATTCAGCAAATGTATTTGAGAATCGCTGTACAAGAAAAATATCAAAAGTATCAAAAGATTTTATTCCGCTTTGACCCAACAAAACCTGTTAGGGAATTTAAATTTAGACGCGTTGCCTTCGGGCTAAAATGTAGCCCTTTTCTCGCTATGCGCACCGTGCAGCAACTGGCTGACGATGAAAGAAATAGCTACCCTCTGGCTGCAGAGGTCGCGCGCCATGAGCTTTACATGGACGATTTGACTACTTCTGTTCGCTCAGAGGAAGAAGGAGTTACGCTTAGCACTGAGTTAATACAATTATTTAAAGCTGGCGGATTTAATTTAACAAAATGGTCGAGCAATTCTTCGCATGTCCTTTCTGCTGTTCCGCAATCCAATCGCGCTTTTATTGAATTTTCGCATGACGCAAATCTAAAAATATTGGGCCTAAAATGGCTACCCGCTCAAGATCTTTTTTCTTTTTCCACAGCTTCCATGGAGGAAGTGTGTACAAAGAGAGTTATTTTGTCCACCATAGCACGTCTTTGGGATGTGCTCGGTTTCGCAGCTCCAGTAATTTTATTCGCTAAACTTATAATGAAGGAACTATGGATCCGACATATTGGTTGGGATGAGACTCCACCAATTGACATTCTAAACACTTTTAATAGTTTTAAGGAACAGCTTCATGTTCTTACAACGCTTCAAATCCCTAGACATCTAGGTGTAAGTACAAATTGTATTACAACCATCGTAGCCTTTTGTGACGCCAGCATGGTGGCATACGGTGCAGTAGTGTATTTACATGTTGTGGACCCCTCCAGTAGGGTCACTGTATCTTTAGTTTGTGCGAAATCCAAAGTAGCACCGGTTAAAGTTGTGACATTGGCTAGGCTGGAGTTATGCGCTGCTGTGCTTATGTCGAAATTAGTAAAGTTAGTTACTGAAACTTACGGTGACCGCACACCTATAAACGATATATTCGCCTTCTCAGACTCAACCATAGCTCTTTCATGGATTCACTCTTCCCCGCATCGCTGGAATATATTTGTTAGTAATAGAGTAGCAAAATGTCAGGAAAATCTTGATCCTTGTCATTTTTATCATGTAACTGGTTCAGAAAATCCTAGCGATTGTCTTTCTAGAGGTCTTTTACCTGAACAATTACTGTCCCACGAATTGTGGTGGCACGGCCCTGGGTGGCTGGGTCTCCCTATTAAGGATTGGCCAGTTACTCCTTTTGACGCTTCTACGAAACCAGAGACACTTCCTGAATTTAAATGTAAAACATTTAGTTGTACTACTAGTACATCTGAATCTCCTGTAATTTTATCGCAACTCGCTGAGAAGTTTTCTTCTTGGGGTAAACTGTTACGTGTATTAGTATACGTGCTTAGATTTGCTAAAATTATTCCTAGTAGTAACAGTATACAATCTTCGCATTTAAACGCTGCAGAAAGGTATTTGCTACGTGAGGTTCAGCGTACGCATTTCGAAAAATTAATTAACGAAATAAGAAAGGGTAGAATATCTTCACCGCTGAGGAAACTCGATCTTTTTATAGACGAAGACTCTTTAATAAGGATAGGTGGTAGGTTGTCTAACAGCAATTTGCCTTTTGAGGCCAAACATCCTATATTACTGCCAAAGCAGACACATGTTACAAAATTAATTATAGATTATTATCATCGCTTACATTGCCATACAGGTGCTAGTCTTTTGAGTTCTTTGTTACGTCAGAGATTCTGGATAATATCCGCTCGCAGCGTGGTCCGACAACGGGTGCACGCTTGTAATTATTGTTTTAAAGCCAATCCCTCGAATATCACCCCAAAAATGGCAGACTTGCCAGACTTCCGTGTTAAGGAAACTAAAGCATTCGTGCACACTGGAGTAGATTATGCGGGTCCATTAACCATAACTCCTTGCCGTGGCAGGGGGCAAAGAACGCGGAAGGCATACATTTGTCTATTTATCTGTTTGGCTACTAAGGCAGTTCACATCGAATTGGCTAGTGATTTGTCCTCCGACACATTTGTCGCAGCTTTTAAACGCTTTTTGGCCCGTAGAGGTCCTGTTTCTTGCTTATATTCCGATAACGGAACAAATTTTATTGGAGCTAGATCACAACTTAAAAATTTAGTTTCTGAAAATCGCATAGAATGGAAAACCCTGCCCCCTCGAGCTCCTCACTGGGGCGGAATTTGGGAGAGTAATATAAAAAGCACTAAGTCGCATTTGAAGAGAATCATAGGGAATCAAATATTGACTTATGAAGAATTAAATACCGTTTTGGCTCAAATAGAATCAATACTTAACTCGCGTCCTCTTTGCGTTTTGACTGAGGATCCGTTTCCTGAACCATTGACCCCTGCTCACTTCATAATGGCTTCTCCTTTAACTTATCTACCGATGGAACAGTTGAATTATTCCGATGATTGTAGAACTTTACGTCTTAGAAAACATCTCTTGGACAAGATGATCTCCGACTTTTGGAAGAGGTGGCGGTTAGAATATTTACATAATTTACAAGTGAGACAAAAGTGGCTGCGGGAATATGAAAACATTAAAATTGATACTATTGTGTTAATACATCAGGATGACGTACCCCCTCTTCGCTGGCCTTTGGGTCGCATCAAAGAATTATATCCGGGTAAAGACGGTAAAGTGCGCGTTGCGTTAGTGAAAACCGCTACTGGTCTTACCAAGAGACCCGTAGTAAAACTCTGTCCACTCCCTACCCAGTAAACTCGCTTAATCCGCTCGCTATTAAAATAGATTAATTTTGTTTTCTTTTTCGCATTTATATCCGCGTATCGCCTATTAGATATATATTTTTTCTCTTTATTTTTTTGTTTTGAAATGATAACATTTCAAGGCCGGGAGGATGTTTGCGCAAATAGATATAGGAAGCGTGGTGTGCCTGTATCCCCCTCCCCCCACCCCCTCCCGGAGTCCAGACGAGACGCCGCGCGCGCCCGCGGCGAACCAGTTCGAAAATCGATCTCAGCATTCTCAGCGCATACGCACGCTGCGTCCGCTCGCATTTCGCTTGCCGCCGCCGCGATCTCCATGTGCCTGTTTTATGTTTAATTTCTATTGAAACTTATGATCTCAAGTGCTCATTACATTATCAAGTCAGTGCTGTGAGAGTGCCCGGACACAACTACAAATCGGTTCCGAGCCGAGCCAAGCTGCAAACACGCGGTCACCACCTCATCAGGTTAATTTGGACTTCCATCGTTTTTTTTCCCTTTATATATGTACATATTTGGGCGCACCACCAACCCCCTTCTTCGCTACGGTCCTTCGAGAATCGCTTCCCCATTTATATTATCTCTATAAAATTCAATAACAATTAATGATTTTTAAATGCCGGTGTTAAAAATGTATTAAAGGTGGTGTTATCCACTCATGTTACGTGCTCCTCGAAGTTTAGGTAAATATGTACTGGAATATCCGATCTCTGCTTATGAGGGTTCCGTTTTTGCCTTTTGAGGTACGGAACCCTAAAAATAAATATATTGTCCACCCGAGCGAAGCCGGGGCGGGCCGCTAGTATAATATAAATATATACGGACAAATCACACAGATTGAGTTAGCCCCAAAGTAAGTTCGAGACTTGTGTTATAGGATACTAACTCAACGATAGGTACTATATTTTATAACAAATACATATATAGATAAACATCCAAGACCCGGGTCAATCTGAAAAAGATCATTTTCCATCTTGACCCGACCGGGGATCGAACCCGGGACCTCCGGTGTAGCAGTCCGGCGTGATGACCGTTGGGCCACGGAGGTCGTCGGTAGAACACTTACTCAATGTTTATTTGAAGTTTTTCACGCCTGTTCTTCAGTCAACCAATACAAAATCCACTCAAATCAACAATTTCAATTACGTAGGTAGTCCAATTCAACGCCAAGTCAGATATAGTAGGTAGGTAGTATCGAAATCTAAAGGAGTGAGCCGAGCGAATAACGAAAGTGACGTAAGTATTGTGCAGGTGTGCGTAAGCTTCTTCCCTCCGCACCGCGCCGCCCCGTCCGCCCGGGGTGAGTTGAAATTGAGTTGAATTGAGTGAAATACACGACAATGGGTCTGACAAACGTTTTTTACTTTATATGCCAAAAAAATCTACAAAAAATTACGAGAAAAACGGTGTTTTTACTTTTTTCATATCTTAAAAAATGGCTGATATATTTACGATCAAAGTTCGTATTTCCGACTGTAGGTTTTTAAAAACGCGGGCGGGCGCTCACTAGCCGGTGACGTCATAACTTTGCTCACTCGCCAGACACGCTCCCGTTCGCGCGCCGCTGTGTAGTAAAAATTAAAATTATTAAGTTCTTTGTGGTAAAATGGGAAAAAGAAACTGTATTGTGCCTTTATGTTCCAATTCAACAGTTAAAACACCAGATAAACTCTTTTTTTATGTGCCGGAGGACCCGAAAATGAGGAAAAAGTGGATGACAGCCATAAAAAGAGTCGATTCAATAGGGCCTAAAACTAAAGCGCAATGTTGTTTAAGTAGTAAGTATTTGTTAATAATAAGTTTATCCTTTACTTTCGATCGTTTAAATGGGTATACACTAGTCTATACCTATGTTAATAGCCCTGACGAAACTTTATTATTAATAGGTACGTAATAAATAAAGATACAAGTGATTGCATACTGAAAGGCTCCGTAATTTTGATGATTATGAATCATTAGACTATATATATACTATTATTTATAAATTATTAAATATATTTATTATTAAATAGAAACATTAATAAATACGACCCTAGCCGTGTGGTGTCCGGCAGAGAAGAATAGGATCATTCCAAGTGCTCTCACGGATGTCGAACAAGGCGACTAAGAGAATACAAGCTTAACATGTGTGTTGACCGATTTATAAAAATATTTGATCGTTGGATAGGTACGTTATCTCTGTCATATATTTGAAGCTTTTACACCACGGCAAAAGCAACATTTATTGATCTTTCATTATGGTGTAAGTCAAAAAGTGTTACAACACATGGGACGAACCGCCCTTTCTCCTATGCGGCCCGCAATTTGATCAGCACTGATTTCTTAAAAACGTATTTTTATTTTAAAAAATTCGTTGATGTAAACAAAGGTAGGATATTGGATAAAATTTATCAAAAATATCTAGGCATAATACCTATTAACAGGTAGGTATTTGCCTACTTAGAAAACTAATATATAGGTATGTACGTAAATACCTACTAGTACTTCTATTCTGTATATGGGTAAATAGTGGCATTTTATTTAAGTTTATACCTACTAGGTAATAAACACAAAATAATCATCAACAACCTCGAAATGTTGATTGGAGTACCTACCTAGGTAGGTACTGTATTTTTACCGGTCCCATAATAAAAACAGCAAATGAAACTCTCATAGGTAGGTAGGTACTTTCAGTTAGGTTTGAACAAATACCTACCCAAGAATAGGTGTTATAACATACATACCTTTTTAACTTTATTCCTCGAATTTCGGCAGCCGTAAAATCCTGATTATTTATGAAATATTGTGCCACCATCAAACTATCCACTCTTGGCAGATTGTCTGATTGACCTTTAAGAAAACCTTCTTCCATTCTGCACACTTAGTAGGGTCATCGAACCATACTGATAGCCGCCTGCTTGCCGACTGTGAGCGATCGCGGCGCGGTGAACAAAGGTGTGACGTCATCGCGTTAGCGCCGCTTAATTTCGGAAATTAAAAAAGGGCCTAAACTTCTCGTAGTTATAACTTCGGAAATACTGGATGTATTGAAGTGAAATAAAAACTATTGTAATGTACATGATCTACGCTCCAATTTTAGGTATATTTCATAGTAATATTTTGACCCTTTTGTGTTCTCCATTCATATCAAATCGTGCGCGTGAAAAATTGCGAAACGTCCTTTGGAAAATCGGGTTTTCTGAAAAAACTACTGCTCAAATCAATCACAAATAAAGTTTATTGGAATCTTCGATAACTGAACTTTGTCGGTGCGGTTTTTGTTTTCGATATTTTACACTTCTTTTATTACTTATTTACGCCCAAAGTTGTATGAAAATTAGCACGAAAAACTAAAGTTTGATGGCTCACAACTTTAAAGTGGCTTTTTATTTTACTATTCTGGTTCCGTACAGACAAAATTAATAATGACACAAAACGATATCATGTTTAACTTTGGATGTACAATGTCAAACAATGGAGTAAAACCCCCCCGAAATTTGTATGGGAAAATTATCGACTAGTGCCACCTTAATACAAAAAGTAAAAAATGTCTAATTGCGCGGTATTGAGTTGAAGAAACAATACACAATAAAACTTTTTTCCAAAAAAGTGAACCGACTTCCATCATAAAACTTAAAATCATGAAATAACAATAAAGAAAAATGTATTAGCATGCTACCTACTGAATGAGGTGAAGTCGGTGCCAAGTGCAGGACTATGTAATTGTTTAGCTAGGCATTTTGTATATGTACATGATTCTAATGTTAATTAATATTATTTAATATTCAATTTGGCACCGACTTCACCTCATTCAGTAGGTAGCATGCTAATACATTTTTCTTTATTGTTATTTCATGATTTTAAGTTTTATGATGGAAGTCGGTTCACTTTTTTGGAAAAAAGTTTTATTTTATCATTTTTAGTGCTTCTACACCTTTTCATTTTCTTTAATAAAAACTTAAACTTTTCTTTCACTGGTGGCCGAAAATAAAGAATTAAGAATTCGAAACTTTTTATGTCAGTTTGATTTGAAATGTCAGAACATGTCAAATTGTCTATTATTTTTGGCACATAAATAGACCGTGAGCACGCGACGACCAAACCTTCCTTATTTTAAAAATGCTGAATATTTCTCTGCGTGGTATATACGAGTAAAAAATATTAGCGACTAGGTATGAAGTTTGGATCTTAGTTGCTTATGCAGGTAATATGGATAGCAAGGATGATTTTTATAGGTATAAAAAGCACCCTTGGGGCCTTCCAAAGTAATATTAAATTCAGCTTTTATAATAAAACAAAAATTCAGCTTTTATAAATAACAAATTCAGCTTTTATAATAAAACAAATAATTTAGTAAAGTTACAATGTCTAGCAGGGGTTTATATTTGCACCAATTGCCTGGTAATGGATGGCGTGATTTCTTATATTATTAGGAATAAAATCTTTACTTTAAGGAAATTGAGTTACCACTTTAAATGTTATTGCTACAAATAATCTGCCTAAGTAATCATGATCCAACTTTTATAGTCGCTAAATGTTTGGAACATACACAGAAAATCTTTAGTTTTAATAAAATAAGGAAGGGCATGCTATCGCGGGCTTTTGCTCTATAATGCAATGTTGGTATTTTTATATTTTGTTAGGTATCTTTAAAATTACCGAACAGATTCTGACGTGGTTAAAATGGGACCAACTTGGGTATATATCATTACGAATAAAAAAACAATTTCGAAAATCAGTCCACTGTAGGCGGAGAAATCGGCGAACATACATAAAAAAAAAACATACATACATCGAAACATATAACCTCCTCCTTTTTTGGGAAGTCGGTTGAAAAGGGGGACGAGATAAAGGAAACATTTCTTTTCATCGGTAAGTAATTTTGTTTTAAAATGGTGTTGTTTTTAACTAAAAAAAACAATTATTTTGTGTTCCCGGCACGGATTTGGCGATTTTACAAAGAAAACTATGTATGCGAGTGTGTATTGTTGATTTAAAATACATTGCCGCTTTTAAAAGGAGTGTTGTAGGGCTTATCTTTAAAAACACGCAATGAATGTTAAAACGAACTATACGTTCACACGTCGTTTAGCTTAGTGGTACGATCACTAATCTCATTTTTCTGTCAAAAAGGCAAATAGTGCTGTACCGCACAGAAAACCTTATCGATTCTAAAAGCCTAATCGATTTGGAAACAGAGGAATGATAATGACAGAGGAATGATATTCTGTGTCATGTATTTTTTTTTAGGGTTCCGTACCTCAAAAGGTAAAAACGGAACCCTCGCGAAAATTAAAATAGAATATGTATTTAAATAAAAAATTGAATATCTCAAAAACGGCTGGACCTATTTAGATGCACAACAAACTTATAAATTCTATTAATAATTTCTATGTATGTTCCAAGTTTCATCAAAATCGGATCAACGGTTCGAGAGTTATCGCAGAACAAACATGCATACATACAAACAATGTAATTTTTATCCAACTTGATTAAAATCATTAACCTTTCTTTTAGCTTCGCAGTAGTAGAGAAAAAGACAAGTTATTAATGATTTATCATTTCTCTGCCGTTTTCTCATTCCTCTGTCGATGAACTCGAATAATCGATTATAATATCGGTATTGTAAAATTGCTTACAGTATCAATTTGGAAAGTAAAGGGCGGCGGCGGCGACACCTTTGAATCGTTTGCATGGATGGCGAGCGTTCCCATCACTAAATCGCTTATGTGACGTCACAGTAGGTAAAAAAATATTGACACGCTCGTTTTCTATGCAGGCGATGAGACTTGCGGGGTCTAGGTAATATTATGTCTGTGAGGACAACACTCCATTGAGCCTACATAAAGCACTAATCTTGTATCGTAGATTTGATGGACACAAACATAACACAGCACACTCGGAATATTTATTATAATTTTTCTTTTGCAGTATGTATTCAACTGTGTGGAATTCAAACTGCACACAGTCTTGACAGCACCACTGCATATGTTCGTAGACCCCAACCAACAAGACTTCTTACTAGGTCACAAGTTCATGCAGTATTCTAGTTTCTTCTTCGATATCATCGTTAAAAGCATGGCTCAGTACCTCATCAATACAGGGAGAATCAAGGTGAGAATTATGCAGATTAAAAATCTTTTGCGTGTGTTTTATTGTTGCGCTTTTCAGTCGGCAAAATACGGTATGTTTTTTAATTGCAATCAGAATCTACAAGGTAATATGATCTTTAAGGCAAGGCAATATGATCTTTCAAGGCATAGCAATATGATCGGAAGGCTATATGTTTGAGACATGAGTGCAAACTTATGATTCTTGACTGTATAAAGGTTTCAAAATTATAAACTTTTGGTATGTACTGGTGTCTTTCAACTTAATTGCGATAATATGTCTTAGCGCACTACAAACCAAAGTCGCCGACACAACCCGGCGGCCTATGTGAAAAGAATTGTATCGGCAACATAAACAAAAAATAGTTGCCGACATAGGTCGGGGGGTCGGCAACTTTGGTGTGTAGTGCGCTTTACGTTTTTATAATCTATGTATAAAATATAAGTCTTATTTTTTTGTTCTAGATGTCACGGCACGAGAGGTTTCACGCAGACCTGTTAGAAAATATAGACAAACTGTTCAGTGTAGTGGAGCCGGCGTACATACTGCAGCAGCCTATGCAAACGCATATTTTTAACAAGAATCTTGCCCTTTTTCTCAAGGTAAACCTTTATTTCTCACCACAAAATTTTCAGTACAACAAAACATCTAATGTTTTTTTTATTGTAATATTTTATATTTGAAAATGTAAAAAAATGTAGGTAAATCAAATCCATCGTCTATAAAACAATATGCTATAATTAAAATACATTTCTAACACATTCTCAAGTTTAGTAATACATAGTTATTTCGAATACCGGATCGGCTTATTCATAACTTATTTAGTAAAGAATATGTTTTCTCTCGTTCCTTCAAAGTCAAATATTGGAAAGAGATATTTAATTAAAATATGCTAAGTGTTCATTAACTGTTTATGCTTATGCCAAATTTACAAATTGGCCGTCTTATGACGGCTAATTTGTAAATCTGGCATAAAATATATAAAAATTCAATCAATCAGTAAATCTTATAAAAGCAGAGAGAGAGAAAAGATACTTCAAAACTTTCTTGTAGTCTATTGTTACCGTCGTCGTATATATTTTTTTACAGTCTTGCTTATCATTCATGGACCGTGGCTTCATCTTTCGCCAAATAAAGAAATATTTGGACAAATTCAAGGCGTGCGACCCCAAGGCGCTATTCGACTTCAAATTCACGTTCCTGCAAACAATTTGCTCGCACGAACATTTCGTGCCATTTAACTTGCCTTTACAAGCCAATGTTCTTGCCAAAGATTGTGATGAAGGTACGCATTTGTTTTTATTTTGGACGTTGTTATACTTGCTTGTGTTGGCTTCATAAGTGCAGTCAGAATCTACAGGGCAATAAGATCTTTGAGGTCTTCTCTTCTTAGTCGTTGCTCTTTGGATCGGTCTTCACGGACTTGGCCGCTGCTCTTGCGATGGCCCTCTATTTACTTCTATCCTTGACTTTTCTAAAGCATTCTGTTGCGCAACACTTTTGATGAGTTCTAGCAAAATTTATTAACAAATAATAGGGGGTCCAAAATTTATTTATTTATTTCATTTCATTTTATACAGCGTGTCATTACAGACATCAACTTATGACGTCACTTTAAGGTTCAGTTTTAAGTATTTAGGAAATGAGAAATGGATCATATTCCGACTCGTCAATGTAGCCATTTTAGGCTCGATCGGGGCCTAAAATGGCTACATTGACGAGCCTCGTATTTTAAGGTATGACTGCACTTATGATTCTTGACTGTACATGTTTTCAAAGAGCAAATTTGAATGTAGGATCAATAAGTTGTTTTTCACATTTTAGATCCAGCTAGGTTGTGTCTGACGGAAGAGTTCACAATGCGACATTTTCTTGCCGGAACCCTTTTAAAACAGGTAATAATTTTGAAGTTCAATTTTTCCTATGTTTCCAATAAACTGCAGCGTTGTGTGTAACCGCTTTCGATATGAAATGTATATTCTCATACTTCAAAGCGGCCTTTTCAATACGTGATTTTTAACAAAAATGTGATACATTAATTCTGCCATATGTTAGGCGTTACATTGTATTAGTAGTTGATTTATAGGTATTAATAAAATATTGACAAATGTATTTATTTAAGTAATAATGACATCTAATTTCCCCCATGTTTGCTGTGACCTTGCAGGGCGCCACTCGTACTCTATATTAATGTGACATCTTTTCAAATTGCAAATAAAGAATTTGAATCTGGTATTCTCATCTCTAATGGGCCATTTAGACGGTGCAAGTTTCGTGAACATACAAGAGCCATAATTGCATGCAATAATTGCATTGCAAGAATTGACTTTCAATAATTGGAAGCAACTGTTTACATGGTGATAAAAATACAAAACCTGAATTCAATTATTGAATGCAAATCTTGACATACAATAATTGCCAATGTGTTCTGTTTACAATTATTGCTTGCCATTTTTGAAACACAGATTTGTATGTGCACGTGCCATTTTTTACAGACTTGCTTCAAGAATTGCACGTGTTTGCGTTGTCAAATTTTTCATGCAAGAATTGAATGTCATTTTATTGCATGTATTGTTTACACCAAGAAAAGTTTTAAATCCAAACTTGCATACCAGATCAAGAATGTTTACGTGTTGTTTAGACTATGCAAGTAAATTGTTGCTTCGATTTAATCGTATTCAACAGGCAAGAAACTAGCACCGTCTAAATGGCCCTTAATTGTTGTTAAAAACACTTTTTTTATTGATCAGGTAGAGCAATCGCTCAGAGAGGCGCCCCAAAAGCGCCGCGTGGCGTTGGGAGTATTGAGGGCGTTGCTCACCAAACACGAACACGACGACCGGTACCGCACGAGACAGTGTCGCGCGCGACTTGCCATGTTGTACGCACCGTGGATGACTATTGTTTTAGGTATTTATTAGTATAGTTCGCGTCATTTAAAAGAATAATGGAATTGTGAGAAGGGGCCCAGCAAACATTTTTTGGTAGAAATTACTAATAAATTACCTATTCGTGGTATGAATTGGTAATTTTATGGTAATTTCGACCAAAAATGTTTGCTGGGGTGTGAAAGTTGCGCATGAGTACGACTGACGAACCAATCGCGTGCGGGCGAGACCCGGCCGACCCCGGCTCACCGCATAGACCGATAAATCGCCTACTGCGCAGCTTAACCGCTATTAGTCATTTTACATGACGAGACTTATAACTAGCTTTAGTCCACAGCTTTGCCCGCGTGGATTCCCACGGGAACAGTATTTTTTCCCGGGATGAAAGGTACCCTATGTCCTTCTTAGTACTTTAAACTACGTGTATGCGAAATTTCAGGAAGATTAGTTCAATAGATAGAGCATGAAGAGGTAACAAACAAACAAACTCATTTGCGCATTTATAATATTAGTTAGGATTAGGATTATAGTCATATTATAGTTCATGTAAGTTTACTCAGATATTTGCGTCCACTTAGTGTTCTCTGCATGACCTTAAGGTAGACTGGTAAAAAATGCATATGCATTAAGCCCGCCCTTTGTACTTTTACACTTGTGTTTTTTGCAATAAAGTTTAAATAATAAATAACTAGCTTTAGCCCACAGCTGTGCCCGCGTGAATTTCCCACGGGAACAGTGTTTTTTCCCGGGATAAAAGGTACCCTATGTCCTTCTCAGTACTTCAAACTATGTGTATACGAATTTTCAGGAAGATCGGTTCAGTAGATAAGCGTGACGAGGTAACAAACTCACTTTTACAATTACTTTCAATGAAATATGTAGGACCCATAGGATAATCCGTTAAAAAGGCACCACGAAATCATTGGTTAGCCAGTCTTGGTCACTAGTTATTATTTGGTCAAAGGCAAATACGCCAACACAAGCTTTTGACACTTGATAACTATGACTATTTCCAATAATGTATGATTAAAATGTTACTATAATCTTTGCCACTTTTCCTTTTAAACTGGATAAAGCAGGATATTTCCAAGTATACCTGGTGCTGATTCTACTTTATATTAATGCCTGTAATGATAGCTGTAACATGTAAATGATATAAATAAATATTTTGCCACAGAAAATGCCCACCGTCTTGTAACGAAATCTCTCGCTAGTCCCGTGATAGAAAACGGCCACGACAAAGTTGACGGCGACGGTACTGCCAACCTAGCGGTAAACAGTGTCCAGAAAGATGTGACGTCAGCAAATAGTACGCCAAGAAGGAATCGATTGACTCTGCACTTTGACCATACGCCAGTTCGAAACTCTGCCCATTTCAAAGACCCTCCAGTTATACAAAATCATATGTATGGAAAAGGTAAGTTTTTGTTTTCAATATTAGTTCTTGTTTATACCTAAGTGACGTTTTGTCTTTGTTTTATGTAGGTATTGGGTCTTTAATGTGTGAATGACGAGACATTTATTTGTTTAGTGATTGCCTATTCAGGAATATTCTAAGGTTTGTCACAGATACAAAAAAAACACGATAATTTTACTTTTTTCTGAAATATACTGTATAAATTTATCATATTAAAAACACATTTCACTCACCCTTTTCCTACTGTTATTTTATTTGGGTAATAGCAACTTGGACTTACCCTTTATACAGACAGACAAATACTATAAATAAGAATCGTTTTGGCTTCTATTGGCCCTATAAACACCCCTTGTGTTTTTTCTTAAATATCTCTTATGTACAGACACAGACAGAGATTATATGTGTAGATGTAGAAATTTAATCCTATGTGACGTTTTCTTCCCGCTATGTGTGCTTGTTTGTCACGTGCACTTATGTTTATAGATCACGCAAACAATATGTCGCAAAGTTCGCTAGAGTCTGTATCGACTATGTCTGGTGGGGACTCTCTCCCAAGGAACATGGGCCGATTGGACTTGACGGAGATCGGGGATCAGGTCAATAGGTGGGTTTGTGAATTAATGTTAGTATTCGAATGAAAACTCCATGGTATTGTTGTTTAAACGCAAGTAATTTTATTTCTCAATTGATTGAGGTAAAATACAGCTTTTTATTGCCTAAAATCATATTGGCCTTTCCATTATACCGTTAGTATATAAATGAGCCAGAATAAATAACTAAATAAATTTTGCTTTAAAATCTTAGGTTGACTGGAATCCATTTAAGATCACGCACATGTTCAGACTTAAACGTAACTTAAAGCTTCAGCCTGTTATTTTATCCACGAATTGCCTTTGTACTGATTCCTTACTTTACTTCCTTTCCCTTGATACATCTGCAAGACATGGAGTTTTCAACGTTAAAATATAGCTTGGATCTTATTTGCCTTCGTCGCTTTCTTAAATTGTCACATTTAGACGTTGTCACAAGATCCAAGCTACATTTTACTCACACAACAAACATTTTATTAACTGTTCCGTTTACTCTTATAACAGCGGTTGTGGTGCTATGTGTATGTCCCAGATTCGGTGTGATGTCGCCGGAGGAGGTGCGCGATGTGCTTTTATGTTTCCTGTTTGTTTTGAAGTACTTAGACGAGGACCGACTGGTGGAGTGGTGGAAAACGCACACGCCTGCGCAGCAGCACTCGTTTTTCAATGTTTTAGAGTAAGTAGAGTTTAGTAGAGTAAGCAATGCTTGCTAAGGTTGGGTTGCACCGCAAGGTTTTGTGAACGCAACGGATAACTTTGACACTAACCTTAAGTGCCAAAGTTACGTGTACGTTTCGTGTTTGTTAGTCCGCCATTGTGTATTTACCTTTATATTTATGTTGCTATCAATTATGTATCCTTAGTACAATAAAGATACTACAAAGACTACAAACAAACAAACAATTTTTTGTCATGCTATTTGACAAGTGGTGCAAATCGTTTTTGCCTAGCCGGTACGGTTTAGTTTAGTGACAAAGTAAGACGGTGCAACTCAGCCTAAGCATACAAATCAATTGATATTGTGCCAAAAGTGTTAGTAGAATAATTTGTATAACATTTTTCTTTGGTTCTTTGATTAAGTAGTATGAAGTTACATCAGAAGTGGGATTTTTCAGTACTCTTCTCGCTAGATAGTGGGCATTGAACCAAATCTACATATCAAACCCAAGTCGTTCGCCAATTTACTATTAGCATTGGCTTAAAGTCTTAAGTGAATTATAGATGATTCGTCGTCATTGTTTTCATCGCTCTATTTATTTTGAATACAACCGCTATTTGTTTACACTAGTAGAGTATAGAACTAAACTTAGCATTCTATTCCAGAATATGTGCTGAACAATTCCAGTACATAGGCCGCAAAAGGATTCTTTCCGAACTGAAAACGAGTACTCCCGATTGTAACGGGAAGCCGAAACCGATCAAAGCGCGAACGTTGCCCGCGCGCATGAGTCCGCCTGATTTCTCCAAGGAACCCCCCATCATTGTGGAGAAGAATAACACGGTGAACAGGGAGAATCTTGTTCCTAATACTGTTACTTCAGGTATGTTCAGTATGCTTCATACGTGCAGTCAGAATATACAAGGCAATATGATCTTTAAGGCAATGCAATAAGATCTTTGAGGATTAATGCACTTTACGCACATTACACACATACTTATCGCCCAAAGTAAATATGATTTTGTAACAATTTTTCGCTAAATATTTTTCTGCAAATGACTTATTTTACAAGTAGTATGAGTAAAACTGAGATCTTGAGTTATATTATTAACTGAAGTTCACAATTTTTTGAGGAACTTGAGGCAAGAAATCAGTAATTATATGCATAATACTCAATAATATACCTATGTATCTAATTTTATTTACTACTTCCAGAACTGGAGTCTATAGCCGAGCACACAGTACTCTCCGCCGCATGTCTGGCCACCGAAGTGGGTTTAATTCTATTAGACCGATGCTGCCTATTCATGAAGAATATGGGTGCTGCTGAAGGCTTGACCGTGAAACCGTACCTTAAACTTCTCCAGTTCCCGCAGAGCGAGACGTTATACAAACATCTGTTTGCGGCGCTCAGGGCTTACATCAACCAGTTCTCTGAGACGCTGTTTGAAGGTTAGTCTGACGAAGAACTTTGGTTATTTTCGCACGCATCTGGCTACCGAAGTAGGTCTGACGCTAAGTATAGGCCGGTACTGCCTTTTTATGATTTTTTGTATTTTTGTTAAAGGATTTATTCGCGCGAACTACTGCGCTATCGAGCTCCTTGTCTAAATATACGAGTATATAAGGATCTAAGTTATTTTTGCAAACAAATTGACAACGGCGATCAAACTTACCATTGTTTGGTTTGTATGAGTTGTTGTGCGTCTCAATTACTTGCCCACCGGTTCGTTGCAAGAAGGCAATATGTTGTCAAGTATGTTGCCCAAATACATACAGAATTAAACCAACACATATTTCAATGTGACATCCTATTACGCCGCCGGTATATTTGACGATATTTTATTTTTATTTTATCTTTTTTTATTATATATAAACGTATTTCCGTCTACTAGGTGGCAGCACATTATGCGCAGGAGTAGTAAGCGCAGTAGTAAAGTTGTGTGAAGCGAGGGCCGCCTGGCTGCGCAGAGAAGCCGCTGCGGCATTGTATTTGCTCATGCGCGCCAATTTCCAACATGGCGCCGGCGGAAACCTCACCAGAGTTCATTTACAGGTATTGGATTTACATTATTTCTTTTTCTAATATCTATAGACCTGTACATAAAAATTAAATATACATTTATCTAACTGCTACATTAACTAATCTGGAAAAATATATGTTTTTTTATATTTTATATTTTTAAGCATCTTATGATTTAATACAAAACCTACTAGAAATATCCTTTGTAATTATTTCGTTAAAATAATCTAATATTATCATGTCTTAAACAGCACCCATGTACTCATTTTTATTGTATACCTATTTCTGTAATATTACTATGTACTTACATGCTTTAAATAAAAAAATAACAGAACTAACAATGATTTTTTGTGTATTTTTTATTTAGGTTATAATAGCAGTGTCCAAATTGCTCGATAACTCGACGGCACTCAACTGCAAACGCTTCCAAGAATCTCTGTCTGTGATCAACTGCTTTGCCACCGGCGACAAAGCTATGAAAGGAACCGGTAATCATTTTTGTATTTTTTTTTTCAGATTTATTTATTTATAAACTAACTACTTTTTATTTATAAACTAGCCGCGCCCCTAGGCTTCGCTCCTGTGGAAATTACGGAATAAAAAGTACCCTATGTGCTATTCCCGGTATTTTTCTATCCGTGTACCAAATATCATCGAAATCCGTCCAGTAGATTTTGCGTGTTTGAGTAACAAACATCCTCACAAACAAACTTTCGCATTTATAATATTAGTAGGATTTTTACGATACCAAACTTTCATTGCATTTTATTCTACAGCGATGTTAAATCAACCAATAGTTCACGCATGCAGAATGCACGCAACAGAAAAGTTTGTCACAGAACTTTTTAATATACTTGGTATTTGCATTTCACGCATGCAGAATGCACACAACAGTAGAGTTTGTCGCAGAACTATTTAATATAGGTACTTGTATTTGACAGGTCTGTCAAACGAAGTTGCTGAGCTCATGAGGCGGGTGCGCACTGTTGTCGGCGCACGCGCCAGACTGGCGGGTGGGGGAGGATCGGGTAAATAATATGTTTTTGTTACGTAGTAATATGACCTATTCCATGTTTGATATTTGCCATGCGATTCGAATTTGCTCAATTTTGTATCACCGTTAATATTACCACTACGCGAATCTCATATAATAATCTGTTCATACAGTTGATTGTCAAAGTATTATTTATATTTGTGTTTGAGGTATCTCCATAAAAAAGTCAGGGTGCATTAAATCGGCCACGGCTTTAGAGGCGAGCGGTAGGATGAAAATAATAAAAATGTTTGAAGCACGCCACGATCGCTCCCGTCCTATGCTACCGCCACAAAGTCGTGGCCTAGCCGTAAAGCTAGAAGTGTTTCCGAAATTGGATCTTGGACTTCATGGTAAGATAAGTCAGCATATAATAACATGGCAGGTGGCGTGCAGCTAGCGGAGCTGCAGCACGCGCTGGCGGCGTCGTGCCGCGCCACGCCGCGCCTGCGGCACGCCTGGCTTGCCACGCTGGCAGACCACAACGCAAGGCTACATGATCATGATGAGGTACCTATAATATGATGCTCTATGCCACAAAAACCTTTGAACTTGCCGGTTTTCCTTCTCCGTTGTAGGTATTTCAGTATGTCAAAGTTTAATAAAATAATGTATCCCAAAGTACAAGAGGAGAAAGCGGTGCGACATATCAAAAATCGTCATCATACCGGTATGAATAGACAGCAATTCAACACTAATCTTTGACTGTCGTCTTACTAATATAAGTGTAAAGCGAGTGTGGGTGAACACCTAGAAGCTCGTTACCTTCGCATCAACCGCTGAGCGATTTTTTATGACATTTCGGTATATGGGATCGAATTAGATCTAGCTTAATATTCGAGTAATAACCTTTCTGTATACATTTACCTTCTGTATACTGTACTATTTTATTTATAAACGTATTGATTGATACAAAGGAGAGCTTAAGCCCAAAATTACCATCTCATAAATTAAAAATGTTTGCAGGCGATGTGTTGCCAGTTGCACATAGCGGCTCTGATAGCAGAGTACCTGAAGCTGCGCGGCACACAGACGTGGGGCTCGGACGTTTTCGAAGAGATATCCAAGAACATACCGAGGGACGAAACCGGCCTCAAAATCGATGAGGGTGAGTGTTCATCTTTTTAAACTTCATCATTATAACACAAAATTTCGTGTCAACAAATCATAGCCTAGAAAATAGCTGATTCTTACTGCAATGTATAATCCTTGCTATCTTACAATGTCCAAGTCGTGAACTGTTTGGAACAAAGGTAAAGAAAACATGAAAAACTAATTAACATCCGCACATGAATAAAACTACGGCTAATGCAATAACACTTTATTTCATTGACCATTAAACTCATTTATAATAAGCACAGCCTTAGTCCTTTCGTTATTATAATTATAGTAACTATCACTACGCGTGTTTAGTTTACGTTAGGGCACGTGCATTGTTGTAAAATACAGCATAACCACCTGCGCAAACGCTTTAGGATTCAACACTTGCACTTTCATAGTCCTGTAACTTTGGATGAAAAACATCACTCATAAAAATCCTATCACCTAAGGGTAAAATCCCGACCAAGAAAGGCGTATCTGTCTGTACAAAGGAAGATAACTTATTATGTTTGAAGTTTTTGCGAAGTACAAATATTGATTTTTTTACTGTGTTTGTGTAAATATAGATGAAGTATTTGTAGCCTATTCAGGAACCAGGGTGCAGTCTTTCTTGTACTCTTGCGTTACGATGTGTTTGGTTAGTTCAGTGAATGTTTCCAAGGAACATAGCGTGTTACAGCCAGGCACCTTCATGAGTCGTGGCTCTGCTGAGTCGTCGTCCCAGTAGTATATCTGTAAGACAAAATAGCATTTTTGTATTCACATTCGGTACCTTTTTTTATCAAAAATTTGAGTGCGTTTAGCCTCTAAAGGAAGCAAAGATGATATCTAGGGTGGTATACGCAAACTCAAAATATGCCTGTTCAATTCACTCTTGTCTTGAAAACCCCTAAATTATATTTGCCGGGAAACAGCGACGCGGGGAGGGAATTCCATTACTTTATTTTCTTATTTTTTTATGCCATGAATATATATGATTATAAATCCTACAATACATTCTAAATCCTACAATGGAGGTAGTTAGAACAGGACTAGTAGACGAGATAGGAAAAGTACGCATAACATACGCAGATGGCGTATCAAACTTTTCGTGTTATATACTGAGTATAACAAGAACTCTATAAATACTTATATTTTGCCATTACCTTAAAACCGAACCTCTGTCCGTCTGTCAAGGCATTCTGCTCCTTCTTCCCTTGCGTAGAAGGCATCCTTTCGTGTAGTTCAAACAGCAGTGCGGCGCCAGGGTCCGGCAGACGCGGCGGCGGCGCCACGCAAGCGGCAAGCAAAGCTGCCACGGTCACGGGCGTGCCCGTCCGTACGATCACGCGAGGCGTAGGCGCACCCGTCGTTATTGACATTGCTTCCTTTATTATCTGTTGTAGAAGGGCTCCTGAAGATTATATAAATTACCATTTGAAACAGTATGTTGAAACTCGAAAAAACTGATCTATGAAACGGGGAATCATTTTGATGGCCGACTATTTCCATCTTATTCATACCTGCAGTTCCATATGTGCATCTCTATCGGAATCCCCGTTTTGACATTTATATCACACTAGCTTTTGCCCGCGGCTTCGCTCCGCGTGTCTGTCCCATGGGAACAGTGTTTTTCTCGGGATGATGATGTCCTTCTCCGTACTTCTAACTATGTGTATGCGAAATTTCAGGAAGATTGGTTCAATACATGAAGCATGAAGAGTTAACAAACAAACAAACAAACTCACTTTCACATTTATAATGTAAGTTAGGATTAGGATTTAAAATATGGAATAATATTAGGAGCTCGGTAGTGTAGTGGTTCGCGCGCTAGGCCTGCTATAATGGCAGTTAAGCAACTTTCGTAATGATCGGTTTCGGGATGGGTGACCAAAAATGTATTATTTCGAGCTCCTCGACGCTTCAGAAGGCACGTTAAGCTGCTGGTCCCTACTGTATTCGCAGTCATGAAACCCGTAGGTCATGAGGTCATGGCCCTTTCTCCCTATTCGTCCATAAGGAAGGCCAGTCCCCAGCAGTGGGATGGTGATTTAAATATGACAGCTCAAAGGAGGACTAATCTTCTACCCATACGACATTTTAGTATTCTATTTGACTTATTTACAAGGGACTTTGTTCTCATGAAAAATAAAAGACATAATTGTAATAATAATAATATTCTGAACAAGGATGCATTTGCTTTCGATAAAGAGAAATAATGATCAATGGCATCGTACTGACGGCAATGATCGATTTATGATTTTAATGAACTCAATGCCAAATAATTTAAATCTGTCAATGTAAGACAATTGTATTTCATTTCACATATTGACCTTTTCACTTCTACTAGCTTAGTCAAATTGAAATGCTCCATTTAAAAAGATAGTGATGAATAAAGATGGACACGACAGGAACACGTGCAAAACAGGCCGTCGCGCCCAGAAACTTCAAATTTTTGACATTTATTGCAATTGATTGTTATACATGTACAAGGTTGAGTCGAGTCATAAAGAGTTTTTCTTTATTATATCGCTAGCTCTGCCTTGGGGCTACGCTCCCGTGTGAATTTCGGGACTTAAAGTATTCTATGATATTTAGTTTACTACCAAATTTCTTCGAAAATCCGTCCGCTAGATTTTGCGTGATTGAGTAACAAACATACTCACATCCAAACCTTCGGATTTGTAATATTAGTTGCTTAGCTACAAAATACTTTCAAACTTGTCATCCTAAAACCCAGTTCTCAAAAGGAAGTACGTACCTCCACTGAGTTTCCGCAGCAGATTATTGTGGAACATCATTGAGTACTCCAACCTGGCGATGTCCATCAGCCTTCTCTTCACGTACTTAGCCCACTTTGGGTTCGCCACTTTTATGTCATCCTGCAAAAAATCAATAAAGTCAGGGTTTTTAACTGGGGATTCTTGTCATAGGCGATGGGTTAGCAACTGTGGTTAGCATTTTGTCACTATATCTGAATGTCTAGTCCACTAAAAAGCCCACTATTCAGCGTGGCCTTCGAGATTCACGACTGTGTCTACCCCGTAAAGGAAAAAGACATGATATTGTATCTAACAAAAATCTTTAATTTCGGAAAAGTTCGATTGCATAAAAATTCATACTAAAACAGTGAAAACGTCCGGTCTTAGGACATTTTATTTCTGTGACAATATCAAGAAACATGTAGCCTAATATTAGAGACGCAAGAACTTTGCCCCTTGTATTGATCGGTTCTATTTTCGAGTTTACTTTCACTTTAATAACACCTATTTACTTTTGAGATTATAAGAGATTGCAGCACCTTTGCTGATGAAGCTTTAAATAACTATTATCTCAAGTACTCTCAAATAGAAATTAGATATGGTGAAAAAATTATATGCGAGCAGGACTTGAACCCGCGACCAGGTTTAAGTCCAAAAAAACTATTATCTCGGCTATCTTCAGCACAAACATTAAAATACGAGAAAATACAACCTGTATGATGAATAGATTATTTAAATAATAAGCTTCTTGCGGTGTGCTGAAGTTAGTCGATGTCAAATGTGCTATCTTCACGAAGAGATCCCGGTACGGTGTCAGGAAACCTTCGTTTATGAACGCCTTTAATATCCGCTGCTTCTCTTGGTTGTAGCGAGGACAGTTCTCGTGGTATAGCAACTGAAAGAAACAGTGTAAATAATTTATACAACTGTGAATATTGCACATACAAAACTGGTACTTTGCTCATGGCAAAATAATATACTTATTTACTTAATGAAAAAATCTGTTTAAGTACAAGAATTGTTTATGTACTTATTTATTTTACTATCCTCTCATTTCTTTATGAAATGTAGTTTATTCTTTGACATGCTTGGTAACTTTGTGCACCTATATACTTAATTATTATTTTGTTTTTATATAGGTTGACGAGTAAAGAATGTTAGCATTTTATCCCAGATTGTTGTGCTAAATAAAGCTATGATCCCTGATCAAGACAAGTACATACTTACAAAGTCGTTAGTCGGATGCGGATACGTGTACGGCACTGGTTGCCACAGTATCGTCTCGTTCCAGAGTTGGGGCTCCAGCGGCGGCCATAGTCCCGCCGCTATTAGCAAAGCCGTCATCTTACTCAGGTCCGTGTCTGAAGCTATCACGATGCTTTTATCTGTCAATCCATACTAATATTATAAATGCGAAAGTTTGGATGTGAGTTTGTGAGTTTGTGAGTTTGTGAATTTGTGAGTTTGTGAGGATGTTTGTTACTCAATCACGCAAAATCTACTGGACGGATTTCGATGAAATTTGGTACAGAGGTAGATAATGACCTGGAATAGCACATAGGCTACTTTTTATCCCGGGAAAAAGCACTGTTCCCGTGGGAAATTCACGCGGGCGAAGCCGCGGGCAAAAGCTAGTTGTTTATAATTTAAAGGTGTAAATGCAACTCACACTTTGAAAATTCTTAAAAAACATTAGAGTCAATGACAAAAAGGCAAAAAACTACAGAAAAAAAGAAGTTAAGTTCTTAATCTGTAAAATTAAATGATTGAGAATTATTTTGTGGTGTTTTGGTAATATTACATACCAGCTTCGTAATAAGGCCCCAAGAATTGATTGTATCTCTTCCTAAGTAGTGCGCCCATTTCGAATGTTAGCATTTTCCCTTCCTGGAACAAGGTTAGGAATATCTTGAAATTAAAAAAAAAACATACAGACTATTGGATAACAAAGACGTTTCCTCTTTTAATTTTCAGTCTCCGAAACCTAAAATGCCAACCAATATGAACGATTCGTGAAATAATATATTGGTTGACTGAACACAAAATTTCATCCTCAAAATTTCATATCATCAAAATAGTAATTGTAGTTTTGCACTGCTTGACGCTCAACCTTTCTAAGAGTACACGAGTGACGTGCTATGCGAATGCGACAGGCCATAAATCATTATTAATCTGTGACAGCTATCTGCGTCTCAGCTCCCTCCGCTGTTTAGCACCTTGCGACCTTCAGGAATCGGCTCCCTCCAGTCTGTGAATAGACCGGGAAGTAAACACTTCGAAACGCATTTGTTTTGTGCCATTGTCCCTCCTCGCTAGGAAATAACCCTGTAGTTACTAGTTGTAACTACATTTATTGTCGGTTGCAATTCTAGCTTTTACATGTAGATACGACCGCGGGAATATCCTTCATAATGTCCTAAGTTTTATAAAAACTTGCAACCCGTCCCATTTGGAGGATTAGAATAATAAGATAACATTAACTAAATAATTTATACTTTTAAGATGAACGTGTATCAGAGGTATTTTAGAATATTAATCACTTTTTATTCTGGTAACACAAGTTAGATAAAATCATGATCAAATGATGCAGTATATGCAAATTTATTTGCACATCAAAAGTGCAATTATGCAAGTCGATTTGTATAGGTCATTGTGTGACAAAGGCCGCCCCATCTGTGCATGAAGTCGATGTAGGTAATTTTTTGTATACCCTGTGGACGATTCGTCACGGCTAAACAAAATTTCATCAATAGAGGAAGTACGGTAAATAAGTTACCATTGTTGGAAGCCTTGGGCTCCCGCGGTTCCCATGAGATATACAACGCTAATTTTATAGCCAACTAGCTTTTGCCCGCGGCTTCGCCCGCGTGAATTTCCCACGGGAACAGTGCTTTTTCCCGGGATAAAAAGTAGCCTATGTGCTATTCCAGGTCATTATCTACCTCTGTACCAAATTTCTTCGAAATCCGTCCAGTAGATTTTGCGTGATTGAGTAAGAAACATCCTCACAAACTCACAAATTCACAAACTCACAAACTCACATCCAAACTTTCGCATTTATAATATTAGTATGGATGCTGGCTTTGCCGCGGGGCTCCGCTTCCGTGAGAATTTCAGGACTTATGCCCTAGATATTAATGCTCTAATGCTATTCGTTTACCACGTCAAAATCTTACACTAATAAGTCTGAAAGAAACCTTCCAAGAGAGTCATAACTATTTTTTTCAGCTTTTGATTATTTGAGTCACAAAACTGATAGCTTTTCTGTATTTCTTTAAAACCGAGGTGGTAAACCGAGGGGGAGGGGTATTTTACGTTTATATTTTGTAGCAACAAGCTAATTATTTAAAAATAAAAAAACACGACTGACCACTTACATAACTTGTGTCACTCGGAGGATTGCAAGGAATCTAACAATACCTCTCACATCAAAATCTGTTAAACTGTTAAGGATTTACGGTGGAACAAAGAAATTTACATACATACTTACATACATGAACCCTGAAAACATAACACTCCTTTTTTGGTCAGTCGTGTAAATAGGATGCCAAACTTTTTAAATTCGACTGTCTGAGCTGTCACTTACATTGGTCATAGCGCCGGCGCCGTACGGTGAAAATACGTGGTCCGGCGGCGGAGCCCCAAGCATCGCCAGTTCCTTTTCGCTCGGAGTGCGTTCCCCATGCGACATTAACTGTTAAATTAATTAAACCAATATTAACTTATTCGAAGGGATAACTATTGGCAAATCAAGAATAATATTGAAATTCACAGCACTAAGACAAGGGACATTTATGAAGGCATTTTCAAGCTAAATAGTGAAATTGCCTTTTTTCACAAACATTTTTTCTCTTATTTTGCATAAGTTCCTAATTTTTTGTTTCCTAATGTCTTGTGATCAAGTTACTCACCACGTGAACTTGCCGCAGTGCTGTGACATCAACGTTGGTGTCTTTCATCAATATCACAGCTACGAGGGCTGTAAATAGAACATAAAACAATAAATTAACTCATAAAGGGTATACAAATACAGTGTAAATAAAACCGTGTTCTCGACCACGGTTTTATTTAATTCCCTCAACTGTAAATCCCTCAACTGGTAACAGAATGTACTTTAAAAAATATTTTATTTCTAAATAACGTCCCAATCAGTATTTTATTTTTTGTGGAAAATCGAGAAATTCGAGGGATGCACCCTCGAATTTCTCGATTTTACACAAAAAATACACACTTAGTAACGTTAACGTACGTCACTTTAGAAATTTTCAATCAAACCACACAGTGATCTCCTTTCCTATTGGAACTACATAAACAAACCTTCTTGTAAAATGTAAAGATTCACACATATATACATCATGACAGGCCTGATGGGCAATCAGAACAAAGTATAAGAATGTCGATAGCCCATTAGAAGCTTAAGCTTATGGCAGTTCACCTATAAAGAGTTTACTTACTGGCGATGAGTAGGACGCCCACTAACACGCCGATGCAGCAGCAGACGTGCTCGATGCGCCCGCCGGCCACCGCTGGAAATGCTGTCGCCGTCTCCGCCGGGTCGGTAGGCTCATCCTCGCGACCCTCTTTCCTTCACATACAATTATCATCATTACGACTGTCCAAAGTTAAACAAGTAACCTATCTTAAGGTCGATTTTTATTTGGTAGAATTTTAATATTCTAAAACATTGTCATGTTGGTACTAATTGACCTTATGTTAATGTTATTTTCAACTTTGAGCAGCGGATCAGCCTTCCGTATCCCACTTCTCTGTCCTGGGCCATCTTTAATCAGTTATTGCCAGCAATATTCATAACGTACCCATTCAATCACATCGCACTGATATACCTAGGTATAAATGCGATAGTTTGGATGTGAGTTTGTATGTTTTTGGGTACTTTTTATTCCGGATTCCCACGGGTTCAACCAGAAATGCATAAGGCACTTAATTAATACTCTTATACAAGCACTGGAGATAGCCGAGTATGCATAACTTAAGGATCAATTGGATTTACAAGTAGTTTTAAGTCATTTACCTAACATTTTAGTTATTGGCTTCGATAAATAATTAAATAGTTTAAATTTCAATGGTATTTTGAATGTTTTTGAACAATAAATATTTCCCGTTAGGATAACTATAATACATCATAATCATGTTTTTTAATTAACTGTGTCCATTTAAATACAAATCTAGTACAAATATTAAAATCCCAATGAAGAATCACAATTTATTTGTTTGTGAAAAGAAAACTCACATTTTCCGCTAGTCAGCCGCTCTACATATTGATCCTAATTCCGACCGCCTTCCACTAAAACGCGTTGCATATCCTGACTTTACGAGTATCTTGTCATTTAAGTACACAAACACATAGAACACCACCACTTGATTATGCCGAGACAGGAAGTGCACAACGCGAAGCGGTGCTCCACAGAGTATGTACACCGGGCACTGGGACCTCACAGATTCACGGTCGCTACGACCTGGGGGTCTATAAAGGCCACTTTGACAAATCAGAATATGATCCATTTCCCATTTTATAAATATTTAAAAATAAACCTTATAACCTCACATTTAAGGTTCATTTTGAAATGGAAAATGAATCGTATTCTGATTTGTCAGTGGCCTTTTTAGTTCCCCTGCCCAGATGATTAACTTTAGCCAATCGATTGTGCCACGGTACAGTCACAAAGAATATCAACTGACAACAATGCGCGATTTTAGATTGTAACTCCGATAGCAGAGAGGCGGTATTCGCGATTAACTTTTTGTCAACTAAAACTGTAGTGTATTAGAAGGGGCACCTATACATGCGCTGTGTCATTTATTGTTGGAAATTCCATCACTTTTTCGTCTATCTACTATCGAGTCCTTTTCATACGCTATATGAGTGAGCTTAAAAAGTTACGTGAATCAAATGAAAACTGGTCTATACTTATTTTCAATTTAAAAATAATTATTTTCCTTCTTAGTTGATTGAACGAACAAATAAATAAATAAAAATAATATAAAACATTAACCAGTTTTTAGAAAAAATCATTTGTTTTTGCAAATATTCTAATGAAAATACTTATTGAGCTCCAATTGAAAATCACAAATTTATCACTAAATAAATTAAAAAATATAAAATCGTTATCATAAAGTTCTAGATTTTTGGCAGAAATCATGAGGATGAAGTAATAAAAGTATTATACGAATGAATTTATTCAATTCATACTTACTTGCTGCAAAATAAACTAATTGTTTTCACCATTCTTATATTGTGAGAGAGAAAAATGTTTATAGATAATTTTTAATACTATCTTTTTATTTATGGGCAATAAAGATTTTTATATTGTATATCACAAATAATAGGACACACTTCTGTGCTATCTGCCCTGTTAAAGAGACAGTATGATAATAGGAGGTTCTGTTTACATATACCATGATTATAACAAATCCTCTTATCAGTTTTAATTAATTAACATTATCACAAACCTAACAAAAGCAATGATGGTTATTGAAGTGACGAATCTGATTCATATCTCTAAAACAGATAGTTACACGTAATGTAAATAACTCTTAAGTTTTTAGATCAACAAACCGGTGTGATTTTTATGGTATATTCCTAACATTTAAAAACTATGCCATTGTCAGTGTTAATATGTGGACTACACTTATACATAGCGTGATTTGCTATTGCCGTGATAGTAATATTAATTTGGTCTTATTAGAACCCTTACATTACACACTGCGACTGTATCGCGACTTTATCATTGCCGCGCGATTCTATCGCTGTAAAAAGTCGCAGTGTATTAGGGCTCTTATGAGTAATTTTGGTTTATGAAAGTGATTCTTTTTCTCTGATCTCAGTCATTTTTCCTATTAACTTATTATAAATAGTAATATAATGGTGATATGAATTCGTCAATTCATAGCCTTTATATTTCAATTGACAAGGTAAATGAATGTAAATGACATGATTGGGTATAATTTATTTTAAAAAATACAACCATTTCTAACATCACAGCCTTTACTCGTCGACAGCCACTCATTGAAACTAATTATTTTACAATATTTGCTACACACAACATACACTAGACCGCTGTACAGTACTGTTTTTTAAATTCGTCGTGAGACATTAGGGTGTCCGCCACTAGTGAGGAGAAGGTGTCGTAGTCGCAAAGGAGATTACCACCGCATCCCTCCACTGGGAGGAGCTCGGCAGGTCCTCCGGCGTCTTTGGCATATGGAGCCTGTAAATAAAAAAAAAACAATGAAAAATACATGTTTTAAATAGATTTTAGAATTACCTACCACATTTAAAGAGCCCTAACTATCATCATCATCATGAGGAGGAAGGAAAGAGGCCTATACCCAGCAGTGGGTCACGGAAGGCTGTGGATGATGATGAAGATGAAGAGACAACAAAATGTTTTATGTAAACTAATAAAGCATTTTTGTGACGAAATGTATTTCCATGTTTTTCTCACTCTAAATCAAAGTCGACAGAGCATCTGACCATTTTGTATAGGGAATTTAAAACATCCTCAAAACTGTACCTGGAAGGTATTTGGTACAGGGTTCTGCAGAGTAAACCTTTCAGAACTCCATGGTTCTTAGGTAAAAAATTTAAAAGATCTGCAATAAAACTTGCCCTTAGACTTCGCTCAGGACACATCCCATCAGCAAAGTTTGCATTCCTAATGAAAAAGGCAGATTCGCCTAACTGTAGCACGTGCGGGACAGTAGAGGATGTGCACCATTTGCTGGTGGAGTGTGAACGCAATCAACATGAGAGACAGTTACTGATGAACAGCTTAAATGTGAAAAAGTGGGATGTAGGCGGTTTACAATGTTTGCTGGCGCATCCAGTTTCGGACGCAGCGTTTAAAATGTATTATTTGGCAGCGGCTGCGCAACAGTAACTGTCTCCGTGTGCTTATATAGGTTAGGATACGATAAGGCTGACATGTTTATAAAAACAAAAGCCTTAAAAAAACATAGATTAAAAAAACTGTACCTACCGCAACGACAAACTCCCCAGTGGAGTTCCTCCTCCTCAGCTCCAGTGAGAAGGTGGAGCCGTAGCTTGGATGGTGCGGCACGAACACCCTAGCTTCGGCCATCAGAGCCGCCACTTTGTTCTCATGTGGGAGTAAATACAACATGAGATATTTTATAAAACCCTCATAAAACTGTACCTACCGCCACGACGAACTCCCCAGTGGAGTTCCTCCTCCTCAGCTCCAGTGAGAAGGTGGAGCCGTAGCTGGGCTGGTGCGGCACGAACACCCTAGCTTCGGCCATCAGTGCCGCCACATTGTTTTCGTGTGCCGAGTCAAATGACAATATAAGGCATTAGAAAAACCTTCATAAAACTGTACCTACCGCAACGACAAACTCCCCAGTGGAGTTCCTCCTCCTCAGCTCCAGTGAGAAGGTGGAGCCGTAACTGGGCTGGTGCGGCACGAACACCCTGGCTGTGGCCATCAGAGCCGCCACATCGTTTTCGTGTGCCGAGTCAAATGACAATATAAGGCATTAGAAAAACCTTCATAAAACTGTACCTACCGCAACGACAAACTCCCCAGTGGAGTTCCTCCTCCTCAGCTCCAGTGAGAAGGTGGAGCCGTAGCTGGGCTGGTGCGGCACGAACACCCTAGCTTCGGCCATCAGGGCCGCCACATTGTTCTCGTGTGCCGAGTCAAATGACAATATAAGGCATTAGAAAAACCTTCATAAAACTGTACCTACCGCAACGACAAACTCCCCAGTGGAGTTCCTCCTCCTCAGCTCCAGAGAGAAGGTGGAGCCGTAACTGGGCTGGTGTGGCACGAACACCCTGGCTGCGGCCATAAGTGCCGCTACGTTGTTCTCGTGTGCCGAGTACAGACGCAGCTTCGGCTGGTCCTCGTACCCTCTGATTGCTGCGTTCATCGCGTCCATTATCTCCCTCATTAGCACTCCTGATTAGTCATAATTTTAATGATGAATTTATTTTTGTTATGTCAAGAAATAACGATATTTTAAGGTGCTTAGAGTTTTTAAATTTATAATGAGGCTTCGCCTATGCCAATAAATATCTTATGTCACTCTCTAGCCTTCCTTTTATTAAATACTCATACAAAAAGACCAGAAGCACATCAACCCGAGATGAAACATACTTATGTTTCCTTTAATTTTATTGTAAAATTTTGATCATTGGTCCATTTGGCTTTTGGCCACATCTTTCACATAAAAATAATCAAAAACATAATTTCAATGTAGCATCATACTCATACCTAGTTAGCAATGACAATTATTTAAGTAATTACTGTCTTTTGTCTCATATTTTAACAAGAGTATCTAAGAATGCATACAATATTATTCAAGGTCGCTATTAAAAACCGTCCCAATCACCTATTACTGTCGATATTTATTTTCAATATGACACAATGTACTCATTACCTGATGCTATCTTCTTCAGCTCTGTATTGTAAAACTCTGCAGCGTATTCAATTTTCGTTAGTTGTTGTATTTGCGGCATCACAACTTGCGCCCATTTTGGTGGCTTGATTCCTACATTGTCCTAAAACATGCAAATTATATCGACCTTTATTAGATACTTCGGTACCTAGTCGAAGGTCAGTATCAATTACTAGACAAACAATCTATACATACATCAATTATCAATATACATAAAACACTTCTGTTACTGTGTGACTAGCAGACAACACGCAGCCGAAACTACCGGGCTTAGAAAGCCGAAATTTGGCATATAGGTTCCTTGGGGAGTATTAGGGAGCACTAAGATAGGATTTCCAGAAATTCCTTCGGGAACGGGGAAAACGGGATTTTCAAAACCGCAGAACGTAGAAACTTTAAATTTTGCAGTCAGGTTCTTTAAATAGCGTAAGGGAGTACTTAAAAAGGAATTTTGAAAATTTCATTCCGGTACATACCAGTGTTTGAAAGAGATTGTCTAAAGTAAATGTATCCAGACTGTTTGTGATGTTACTTCCGGTCTTCTCAGATAGATATGCAAATACTTTCTCGTAAGGTCTCACCCAGGCTTGAATTTTAGGCGTTTCTTCATACACTTGAGCCCTTTTCTTTAGATAGATAGAGTTATACCAATATAATAACTGCAAAAAACAATGTAGTTTAGTAACTATTGCAGTTTGCTATATTTTCTAATTTAATATCTTGTTTCGTTTGTTGACTTTTTTTATAAGATGTAAATCTAATTTAGAACACATACTGGCATAAAATCAAAGACAAGAAAATCTTCCATCATGAAATGTGACTTACATCGTCAACATTGGCATCTATAGTATTATAAGGCACTGGTTGCCAGTCCAAATTTATGTTCCATTTTTGAGCAGGCATCGGCGGGTACATGGCGGCAAGCGCTGTCAGTGCTGTCATCTTAGTCCGGTCGTAGTCTGTGGTTCTGACCACTATTTCATCGGGGAGGTACAACCGCGATATGAAGCCATCGTACCGGTTCCTTATGTATTGCCCTATCCGGTATCCGCACTGCTTTCCTTTCTGTTGTAATAGTGGTTATGTCAAAACAAGAATTTAGTACTTTTTAATTACTTAAAGACTTACATTAATTAAATAACAGTGGCAAGATAAATTAATTAAGGTGACACAATTACGGTTATTCATTATCCTGATGAATGGCTTTTATTAATGCAGAACACATTTAAAATAAGAATTCTTATCATGTTTTAATTGAGTGAAGTTTACAATTACACTTACATTTGTGAGTGCCTTCATTCCGTAGGGAAAGAATACATCTTCATGATTTTCCCCCTTCGTAAGTAGATCCAATTCTTCCTGATCTGGTGTACGATCACCATGTCGAAATATCTAAAAAAATTATAACATACTGTTATAATGTAACTCGTGTCTACTTTTAGTAAAGTCGAAAGTGAAGTTGAAAAATTGAAAATAATGACGTATCATATATAGGTAGGTGTACATATTTCATCTGATGAGTTGTCTCACGTGCACTATACGATATGCATGATTGACCTGCGATCCTGATTGAATGAACGATCCGCGATTCATGTAGGAAGTAGGGGGACACGTATATCGGGCGTGACCTCACGTTTCAATAGCGAAATTTGCTCGGACGTACCACGAATGCTGCTAACAGTTCGGTGTCACCCAAGTCGTCGGGCATATCTAGCGCTGCGGTGTGTTCCACGACGAGCCCTGCCGTGGTGGCGTCCTGCCCCCAGGCCAGCGTGGCCGCGAATGCTATCACCACATACACGGCGCGCATCGTCCCCCTAAGTAGCTCCCGCCTAGCACGAGTAGACGGCGGGCGCGCCGCGTGCTGATTTCGACTGCGATGAGCCAAGCTTCCGCTCCGTTTATATCGAGATATATAGAATAATCAGAGGGGCACTGCCGCCGTGAACACCTTTGTACAACTCCATTTAGACAGGTGATATACTCCAGCGCGGCACTTTTATTGCCGTGTCGCGTGAAAGACGTTCTTAATGTTATCTCTATATAAACAATAATGTCAATGCTGGCGAATGATTGAATCAAGTAGTTGTTCATGAAATATTTAACTGTTGTTACAAGCATATCAACATTTTTAAGATTAAACATCTTGAGGAAATTTATCTAGTGAGATATAAATGGGCAAATGTTTAATAGATCATTTTGGACAAAAATAAGGAAACTAGATTTACGTACCATTATTTCTTAATTTTATTCTAGTACTAGTAATACTTAGAGGCCTTTGTCCAACAGTGGACGTCTTTCGGCTGAGAGAAGAAGAACTAGTAATACAAGAATAGAAACGAATGCATCATATTTTTAGTCAATATAAAAGTAACATAAAAACCGTGAACCATTTTCGATGTCTTGCAACAACTAACATTTCTTCCTTATTGTTTCAGGCGTAGTCGAGGTCCACTACAACGAGCAGGCTCTCCTGGAACAGCTAATGGTCTGCACAGAATACGTAGACAAAGCGGAACGTTACGAACTCCTGGGCCCTCTATACCGCCTCATCGTGCCAATATACGAACGCCGCAAGGATTACCAAGCCCTCCTCGCCTGTTACCAACACCTCACTAAGGCCTATGCTAAAGTTATCGAAGTCACAAACTCAGGAAAGCGACTCCTTGGCAGATTTTACCGAGTAGCCTTCTTCGGGAAAGCGCATTTTGGCGAAGACGAAGAAGGCGTTGAATTCATTTATAAAGAACCAAAAATAACGTCGCTTAGCGAAATATCGGAGAAATTGCAGAGTTTCTACGAGCAAAAGTTCGGCGTTGGTCATGTGAAAATTATTATGGATTCGGCACCGGTTGGTATCATAAATATTTAAAATAATTTAAACTATAAACTATAGTTCGTTGCCTGCTTGGTAATAGATTTTTATTTTATGTTACACATATACTTTCATTTTATAGTTTTTTGTTGTAGATACTTGGAGAAACAAATAGGGATTCCTTATTTGAACGCTATCCTAAATTATTGCAGCTAGTAATAAAGTACACAATGTTTAATGACCATCTTCAATCACCTTTTATTTATAGGACTATTATCATAATGCCACAAGTGATCTGAAATACATTTGTTGCAATAAATCATTACTGTAATAGTAAACAATAGGGATGATGACTGGGTAAAACACGGAAATATGAATAAGAGTGGAAGTGTTAAGTAGGCGTGGCGCGGTCGCCACAAGTAAGCAATGCATTGCTAACAAACACGGCTCGTCATTCTAGTTGTGTTCTGACTTCGCGCTGAGTAGTTTGTTCGTGACATTGAATTCTCGTCGAAATTCCCTCGTCAAAATGCCATTTTGTTCTATTTTAGAGTGCAAAAATAACAGTAGCAAAATTAATCTTAAAAATGGAGGTGTTTCGTACCACAGGTGAGTAATATTTCGTTTGTTTTCTTTAAAATAAAAGTTCAATAATGATAATAAAAACTTTAAAATATTATTTGTTAAAAGTTACCTTAATGTCATTTATATAAGGTCGATTTTGTCATTAACGCGTGCTCCTCTGTTCTTCCCGAAACGTCTATGCTACTCGATTAGTGATGTACCTAGTAAGGTAATGTTTTGGATTTTATCGATATATTTTGTTTACATTGTATGAAATATTAATTTTAAGGTTTCCCAAAGATCCTGATTTTAAAGAAAAATGGATAGATGCAACTGGCAGAGTTGTTTGGATGACAACTAATTTAGTACTATATGTTCCGAGCATTTCGAGGAAAATAATTTCTTGATTTCGACACACTTTTTTTTTATAACAAAATATTACGTTAATTTTTGATTAAAATAATAACACTATAAATCCGCGAAACAATATAGAAGAAAGAAAATCTATTTTATTATTCTGAGTTTGTATGAAAATTTGATCTATCGATATCGATATTGTGTTGCAATAATCAATCCGCTACTGCACTAATCGAGTAGCACTAGGAATACTTTCATTTGACGCTAATTTAAACCCTATTCTCTTTGATTTATGGGTCATAGTTGCTCAAAAGTTTTGAAACGCCATCTATTGTCGAGTGGCGGAATTTTTTCTTCAGTCGACGTCGGACTTTAAAACGTCTTATGTACGTTCTTGTACAGTACAAATTAAGCCATATGTCGAAGACTTAAGGTACTTGTTTGTCCGATATAGTCGCATTGACTTAATACACTTTGATAAAATAAAAATGACCAATAAAGCTCATTGTTCATCTGTAGTGTAGTGTATGATTTATAACTTAAATGTGTGAGTTTGGCGACCACGGTTCACTTACTAATTTTATCAAGTAACACTTCCACTCTTATTCATATTTCCGTGGGGTAAAAAATAAAATATATGATGCTATTTAAATAATGAAACATTATAATTGAATGTCACTTTAATTGATCAATTTTATTTATAACATGGTTTACTATTTTTTAGTTCTAATTAAAGTATATTGGGAATGCTTTTTGACTCCATTAAAAGTGACGTCACCGTTGAGTACTGTCATACAAGTCCCATATAAATTATTGTTTTTGACATTTAGAAAAAAGTAACTAATTTGACTTGTTGTCATTTACCCTATTACCATTGTTCACATTAACTTTTACGACACAGACCATAAGTGATTTTATTACTTTTCTTTTAAGGATTTTTTCCATGGAGATACTTAAATTAAACACTTATAAGTACATCATTTTAACCATATTGTTTGTAGTCTGTCTCTTTATTTTTTGTAGAACTTATTTTTAACAGCATATTAGCATAAGTAATAAGATTTTAATTGTATTAGAGCGACATTGTGACGAGACAACGACGTCTAGTTTTGTCGTCACTAATCAGTCTTTTTAATGTTAAGCGTACGAGTACCTATTGTTTACGTTAATTTCTTAACAAAACTAATTAACATAGCAATTTATGTACTGGCGCCAACGTTTGTCTTAAAACCAGAACTCGCATCCGTTGTAAATAGGTGTACTTTTTTTTAAAACCTATTGTTAACTGTATCTGGCTTTTGAAATCAACAAATTTTGTATGACAGTCACAAGTCTTTCAAAGCAACATCGTGAAGGAAAACATTGTGAGAAAACCTGCATACTAGCTGACTGTTTAGTTTGCTAGAGTGTATACGACGACTGCTGCTAGATGGCGGTAGTTGTCAAGGCATGTCAGATGCTTTGGCGACTTGAAAATAATCTCGATACCTACCATTATCTTCTTATCGAGTGTGTTATTACTAACACTGGTGTCAGATTTATTCAAGTCGCCTAAAGGCTGACATGACTTTTACGACTACCGCCATCTAGTGGCAGTAGCCGTTTACACACTAGTAAACTAAACAGTCAGCCAATGTGCAGGTTTCCTCACGATATTTTCCTTCACCGGAAGCAGGTGGTGGTCTATGAGAAAATTACCATTCAAGAGTCTGATTGGTCTACAAACTCATGTGACACAGGCGGGTGTCATTACCACTTGGCTACCATCGCTTCGAATTACTAATACCATTATTATCTATAACACACTATAAGAATATGCTATCCAAAGTGTTATTTCAGGTGAACCGCGACGAGTTAGACAGTAAGCTAGCGTACATCCAAGTGACGTGGGTGCGGCCGGCGCCCTGCGGCGTAGCTGCGGCCAGCGCCAGCGCCGAGGGCTCTTTCGAAAGGGTGCACAATGTGAAGAGGTTCACCTTCGAGACGCCCTTCACAAGGGACGGCGCTGCCCGGGGGCCCGTGCACCATCAGCGGCTGCGGATCACTACTCTCACAGGTATGTAGCTAGCGTACTGCCAAGTTACGTGGGTGCGGCGTAGCTGCGGCCAGTGCCGAGGGCTCGTTTGAGAGGGTGCACAATGTGAAGCGGTTCACCTTCGAGACGCCCTTCACCAGGGACGGCGCTGCCCGGGGGCCCGTGCACCATCAGCGGCTGCGGATCACTACTCTCACAGGTATGTAGCTAGCGTACTGCCAAGTTACGTGGGTGCGGCGTAGCTGCGGCCAGTGCCGAGGGCTCGTTTGAGAGGGTGCACAATGTGAAGCGGTTCACCTTCGAGACGCCCTTCACCAGGGACGGCGCTGCCCGGGGGCCCGTGCACCATCAGCGGCTGCGGATCACTACTCTCACAGGTATGTAGCTAGCGTACTGCCAAGGCACGTGGGTGCGGCGTAGCTGCGGCCAGTGCCAAGGGATCGTTCGAAAGGGTGCACAATGTGAAGCGGTTCACCTTCGAGACGCCCTTCACAAGGGGCGGTGCAGCCCGGTGGCCCGTGCGTAGGTATGTAGTATAGGCACAGGGAGGAAACTTCATAGAAACGGGGCGTCATATATATGTTACTGTAAAAGCTCGAACTACGGTAAATCCTAAGATTTTTGAGTAAAACCTAAGATTTACCAACTCTTAATGGTAAAAGCCCGAATAATTTTGCGATTCGCACTTTTACCACCATTCGCTTGGTAAGTCTCAGGATTTACATTAAAGGCATGGTAAATGACTGATAGATAAGGTTTAGGTTATTTTTTTATGAACGCCCGGACAGACTTTGATGGCGGAAGAGAAGGTAGGTTCAGGTTATTTTTTTATGACCACCCGGAAAGACTTGAGGGAAGAATTACTCTTTGTTTTATTCCCAAACCCAACATTTACCACCCGTCAGTGGTAAAACCTAGCATGTACTAAATTCTAATTGTAAAAGCCCGAAAAAATCATCTCATTTTCATAAATCCTTACATTTACCAACTCATGTCGGTAAATCCTAAAACTTACTCTTAAATCTTAGAATTTACCGTAATTCGAGCTTTTACAGTAACATATACACTACTACTACTGACTACTAAATGAAACTAAACATCCGTGAACACTTCAATAACACGTCAATGTGTGCGTTTTCATAGTCATAGCGTCCCAATCCGCAAACGTACGTGGGAGAAGTGCGGGGTACGCCATGTTGCGAGAATGGCAGGGAGTTTCCTTTCTGTATGTAACTTATATTTATTATGTGGTATAGGACTTTGGCTTTGGTTTTTACTCTTTGAAACTGTAATTGCGAAAATTTGGAGAATACAACCAGTATTTCTTGTATTCTCCTTTCTATCAAAGCATAAAGGTTACAATATTAGGCTTTTTTAATTTTTTATGCGCCGTACGTTGGTAATCACGAGTGGTAAGCGAGTTATTGCGTATCAACTTGTTATGATAACTTCTGAAAATGACAACTGGACCTAAATTTTAGTGTCCACAAATTCTTAAAATGTCAATTTCGTAAAATGACAACTACTCATGTCGATTTCTAGCAAAGACAAATTCTTATAACGTCAACTTCTCATAATGGCAACTCTTAGTAATTTTTCTCCTTTCTTTTTCTTCTTTTTCTTCACCTGCACTTTGCAGGTGAAGGTAAACTTAACCATAAAAAAATAATTGACATCAATAAGTGCTACTTTATGTCATAAATGATGGAAATGTTATAGGAGCAGTGGTGGCCGAGTGGTAAGGCGCCCGCCTGTGGCTGCAAAGGTTCCAGGTTCGAATTCTGCCCGTGCTACATGAGTTTGTATACCAATCTGACTCATGTACCTATGTTAATTTTCATCGACCACCACTTGCTTCCGGTGAAGGAAAACATCGCGAGGAAACCTGCACTCTGGTTGATGATTATCAACTAGTGTGTGAAATGGAGAAGGCAATGGCAAACCACTCCATTAAAATTGCCAAGATAGTCGTGTGTGTTTCATTCCATATAATGACCACGACCCTCAGTCATGAGTCAGTCAATACGACTACAGAGAGATGTTATAAATAACTCATTTAATTTGCAGCGGAGAACTGGTTCCCGTACGTGAAGCGTCGGATCCCCGTGGTAGAAACGCAAGTCGAAGAAAAGAGTCCCATAGAAGTGGCCGTGTCTGAGATGGAGAGCCAGGTCACGGAGCTAGCGGAGATTGTCAACGCGAAAGCGCCTGATATAAAGAAACTTCAATTAAGGTATTTAGACACATTGCCATTTTCTTAGTTTTCTTATTTTTATCTCTTTCCTGTGGTCAAACCCTTGCCTCTAAACCACAGGGTCCCGGGTTCTAACCCTGGTCAGGTCATGATGGGAAATGGTCTTTTCAGATTGGCCTGTCTTAGATTAAATGTTTATCTATACATGTATCTATTGTATGGTGTCGTTGAGCTAGTATCCTATAGTACAAGTAAAAGCTTAATTAGTAGGTAGCTATCTCAAATTTTGGTATTTGTACGTATATATTGATTTTTAGGGTTCCGTACCACTATAATATTTGTCCGTCTATCAGTCAAACTTTTTTTTCAAAGTAACGCTTAAAGATATATACTCGCATTCATGGTCTCTATCAGCATAAAAATAATCAAAATTATACGTCAACGCGATCAGGAGTTATTATCGTGAATGTTGCGATTTTTTGCATATTTTGCGATTTCAGACAGCAATCAAAACCTATGGGGTACTTCCCGTTGAATCTAAAATTATGAAATTTAGCAAAAAGGTCTAACAGTGCATGTACAGGAATAAATCTGAAAGTTGTAAATATGTTGTTGTAAGTCTAAAAAAGTGTTACAAACTTGGAATCGAACTGCAAAGTTAAGGTTGTTTTTAAATTTACTTAGTCTTTTAGTTAGGGTCCGGCCGTTACGCCCTCAATCCGCCACGCTCTCGGCCCCGACGCTCACGAATTTTAAAATTTGTTTGTCCTCGACGCTCTCAGCCGCGACGCCCACGATTGTAAATCAACTTTTTTTTTTACTTGTAACTTGAGGAAGTACTTTTGCGTTAAATTTTTTATTTTCATATAAACCATGTGTATGTGTATTTTTTATACATACATACATACATGCATATTATCACGCCTTTTTCCCGTGGGGGTAGGCAGAGACTAGCGATTTCCACTTGCTACGATCTTTACAGATCTCTTATTATTACTGAAATTATTGGCAACATATAGAAAGGTTACTACCGACATACTTAGATGCCAAAAAGGACATCTCATCATTTTCGGACAATCAACAAAAATCATTATAATAAAATAAAAGACGTTATTTTATTAAAATGATTTTTGTTGATTTTTTAAGTTTCAAATATGTATTGGAATAATATAAAGAAAAGCTATGTACCGTACCGTAATTAACACGAAAAATAAATGAATGTCTACACTAACAGAAATTACTGATTATATATTTGTAAGCTTAAGGACAGTTTAAAATGATATATTTATCTTGATTCATGAATACCATTTTTCATAACTAAACTCGGGCAAACATACCTGCTTACATCACTTTGGTAATAGGTACTTATTTTTATTGTAACAATTCTGTTCTCAACAGTACTCATTCAAGTTAGTTGCAAAAAAAAATATTAAATCGTGAGCGTCGCGGCCGAGAGCGTCGAGGACAAACAAATTTTAAAATTCGTGAGCAACGCGGCCGAGTGCGTGGCGGAATGAAGGCCTAACGGCCGGACCCTTTAGTTAGAGGTATAATGTGAGCTGGTCTGCGTGTACGGAACACTCGGTGCGCGAGTCTGACTCGCACTTGGTCGGTTTTTTTATTCATAATTTATTGATTGATCACCAGGTTACAAGGCAGCGTGTGCGTGCAAGTGAACGCGGGTCCGATCGCCTACGCCAACGCTTTCCTCGACCCCACGCTCGCGCCCATGTACCCCGACGAGTTGGTCGACAAACTCAAAGCCACTTTCAAGTTAGTTTTCTTACTGAATCATATCAACAGACACCGACCCGACAGGGTTCATATTGTACATACACTTAAACCAGTTACTGTATTAGTAGTTTTAACTTAATGTGTGTGGCGTACAGCGGAGCGTCATGTTCCCCGCTACCCGCATTGAGCTGTGACTCATTATATTCAGATCCGCCTCGGTGTACGGACGGTTGCCCGAGTGCACAGGCTGTTATCATTCTCAGTGACTATCTAGTCGCTCTGTACCAACTTATACCAATAGTCAGGATACGGTGGAGCCCCAGTTAACTGACCCGGTTAAGCCCCGGGTCAGGTTGTGCTGTGGGGCACATAACGTGCGGGGCGGGGCACGTTACTATGCCGTATAATATTAGTGCTAACGGCACATTTGGCGACGAGATAAACGTGAGTACATTAATTAATCTTTAGTAAAAAAAAAAAAAACAAAGAAAGTGGGTGGAATATTCAATTTCATTTTATAATCCTATCACTGGGCTTCCGCCCGCGTTAGATTCTTATTCGAGGGTAGAATCTTAAGAAAATATATCGTAAAGAATAATCAGCCATCTCGATAATCAATAATTTAGTGAAAAGGGTACAAAATGACCTTATTGGCTTTGGTACCATGAATGGCTCAAGGGATCTTGGCACCAACATAACAACAATACTTTTTATTTAAATATTAATTTCAATATTTTCCTACATCTATAGTTTGGCCATAGTGGCCGTGATGATATACATATATGAAAAAGTTAATAAGTAGGTACTAAACAATAAACGACAAATACAGATTTCACGTAACATTTAATGGCTCTGATTGTGATGAGCGGCACCTAACTGTTTATGAATAGCTTTTCGGTTAATACAATGAGTATTATTCTGTTAACAATGCACTTCCTGTACATAATTTGAAATATTTGCTCATTCATTTATTCACTGTACAATATTTACAATTTATCATTATACAATGTTACATAAACCAGTAATATGAATGCATACTTAGTATTCTTAGGTTAAAACCTCAGTTTAAAACGTAACTACAGTGATACAAATCATGAGGTCGGCTGGACTGGCACTACCGGCAGGTCACAAGACAGAATATTTATAATTGATTATTTTGCTAAAGCGAAGTATATACATATAGCAATTACCTACTTTTAATTTAACGATTTAACATAAGAAACAAAAATTTAAAGCTTGTGTAGTGTCACTGTGAAAGATACACGAATTTTTGTTTTCTAAAGTTTTTATACCTTTGGTATTATCAACATAGATAAAACAGTGAAATAAATAGGTATAAAAATGGAATATTATAATTATTTTCTCATCACAATCAAATCAGTTCAATTTGTGTCATATAACTAATACCCAATTTCTGAGATACTTTTGTCAATCTGTTGATTTATTACCATAATAATTGCGTTTCTGAACAACGTACTATAAGCTAAACCATGTTTAATATGAGGTTAACTTAACTGTCCATTGTGTCGATATTGTATATAATAAAGGTACCTAAGTGCAACCAGAACAGGGATTGTGGTCGGCTGGTACCTGAACTAGAAAAAACATGTTTCCCTGGTTCCCAACCCGAGAGATTATTATAATTAACTGATATTTAATCGATAGTGTACTTTTTCCATATGATTGATTAATATTGTGATGAAAAAAAAACACAATTTGAACTAAGAGTAAAATAAAAAATAAATAGTAATAGGTATTAAAACAATTACAAGGGTGCAAGTAAATTTTAGAAAGATATGTCTCTAAATATAAGAATTATTTTAACTAAATAGTTAAAAGTTGACTAGTATCATAAAGAAACTACCATCCGAGTTGCAAGAAAATACACGCCAAAATGAAAAAAAAAAAAAAAATTGAAGGACAGTTTTAAATAATTAGTCTGCTTCTAAAAATACATGATATTTTAACCAGTGGAGTTCGTTACAGCTTCTGGTTGACCGGAACATTGATAGATGCGTCGATTAAGATGTTGTTCTCTGTGATTACAATATTCAGAAAACAAAAACTTGTTTAGTAACACTGGCGGCCCGTCCCTGCTTTGCAAGGGGGCCATTTAGAGGTAAATTATGTTACATAGAAATAATATAGGTGCTAACGCAGGAATAAATTTTGAAATCAATCCAGTGATTAAGATTTTTGTTAAAAATATCTTTAAGGAAAATGCAAAACTTCCATTTTGTATTATGGGTATGGAAGTGTAAGAAGTGTAGATTGTACACTAAAATGTATTGTATATTTAATGTGAAATAAACAAGTAAAACAAATAAAATAGGTACCTAAATAAATGGATAAAAAAAAATATACGGCAGTAAATACTTAGCGTATTTCAACATAATATGACAGACATGTCAATAACATGTACAAGTTTAAGCCACCAGGAAACCTACAACATAAAATGGAGGCATTTATTTACTTTACTCAATTATTATTTTACAGTCTACCCTGTAAAACAAAATGGTATTTCATTGAAAGCGAATTAATTGAACTCATTGGTGAAAACATAAATTAAGTTTATTACAAAGGATTTAAGTATGATTGTTCGGTCCTGACAAATACAGTAACTGGGCTATGCCCAACGATTTTGATATTAATTGATGCTATAATAACTACATTAACGAAGGTACACTCGGTTGCCTTTATATGTTTACATTAATTTACTTCACTAATCACAATGGTACCCCAAGAAGCAAGTTTACGTGCATGAACAAAGTACATTAATTGTTCTTTAATGCACTATATACCATACATAAATGCTGTTTTAAAAACTATTCATAGTTTAGTTTATTAAAATTTCCAATTGTAATGATGTGTAAGGAGATATTATTTTCCATTGATCATTGACGAGTTAGCAATGAATCAGTTAGTTGTAATGACAACACAATATTTATTTGAAAATAGAGAAAAGCAGTTAAAATATCTAAATACATGGTGTCACCTAAATGTTATTTTTACTATTTTATACTCCTACTTAATATCCAACAGTATTTTAGTACTTTTGTTTATGAGTCCATAATTATGGATTGATAAGTCAGCATTAAATCGACCTCGGCAATTTTATTGCCTGAAGTCATCATTAAATTGCTAAAGTTACCCAAAAGAAAACGAACAAATAATGAATATTGATGTGCACTTTGTGCTACAAATAAAAATATTATGAATTGTTAAGCTAGCATTAAATTACACGGAATCTGCAGTTAAAATGCTCATAGTCAGCATTAAATTGCTAAAACTTAACTACCCAATATAAAACGAATAAAGAATAAAAATTGATGTGCCCTTTGTGCTACGAATAAATGTTATTCCAATTAGGTATTTAAGTTTATATCTAATTGAGAATAACCAATATGTGTTTCGTTTGAAATAAAATATGTGTAAGGACAATGATGACCTCTGTATGTGGTCCCGGGATAAATTCTCGGTCAGGTCAAATAATCTTTGTGAATCGGCCTGGGTCTAGTAGTGTGCCATCCTACACACAAGCGACTGTTAACAGCAATAATCCACAAAGGTGGATAAGTAATCAATGTGTAAGGACAATAACGACAACCTCCTTGTGTGGTCCCGGGTTAATTTCTCGGTCATGTCAAATGTTTTGTTTAAATGGGCCTGGGTCTAGTGGTGTGCTATCCTACACAAAAGAGTTCCACTGTTAACAGCTATTCCGTATATGGGTGACTGTAACGGATAAAGTAACGACTGTTATTAATTTAACAGCTATTCCACATAGATGGTCAAAGAAATGATTGTGGTCCAGCAGCTATAAAAGTATTGGAGACGTCCAGTCTTAGCAAATCCATATTGTTGGGTTGTAATTAAATATAATGTATATTGGAAAAATGTATAATGCAGATCATTAAAAAATATATATATTCTGAACCTGCTACTGACAGGTTACAAAAAACTTATTGCCAAATTAAGTTTAAAAATACAGAATAGTCACTCCTAAGCTAATACATAAACAAATATGTATTTTATTAAACTAATGTAGGAACATTACATACAATTTAATAAAATGATTATTTTAATATAGTATTAATTGAAATTGACACTGGACTGGAAACATTAACATAAAACTAAAGTAGGTATGGATAAATTTAATGTCGTCCTGACAAGATGTTGCCTTGCGGTAAGGTGCCCGGAAGACTGGCAGAATTGCCAAGTTGAATGGCAATACTGATCCTTTGATCAATACCTACATAACATTAAGTTAAAAAAAAAAAAAAAAACATTATCCTTGTTATTTAGATTTTAAATTAGTTGCTGCTTTAACAGATTTAACTAATAAGCAACTCATGCTTTATTAACAGCAAATCCTTATTTGTGTGTGTTTTATAGAGAAGGTCTATATACTGTTCCGGCTAAGTTTAGATCCAGAATTTACGCCAAGCAATGGTATCGTGTCTACTTCATGACCAAAATAATTAACAATATTTCTGGCATTTCTTCAAAGTTTTGACACACTGTAACAGTTGTCGTTGTTCATCTTTCAACTGTAGTAAGTAATTATTATAAAATACAATTTCTACAAACATTGAACTGGGTTGATCAAATTAAAAAATAATAAAAATATGATCAAATTACAAGTAAATAAATGCAATATACCGACATGTGGTTGTTAAAATTTTTCAAATTCGGCAAGTATCTACCTCTAACAATGATGTTGCTATGAAGGAATGAATTTTTAGTATGATTAAACGAAAAGTTAAAAAAAAAAAGAAAAAAAAAAGGATAAGTGGCCGATGTTGGGAAAGTGGACATGTTGATTATGATGAGATTAAAATCTGTGAAACTAAGTGACTTTCGGTAAAGGAAATAGCGCAGAATATTTTAATGATCCCAATTTGCGAGATGAGAATCGAAATTTATTGATGCAGATATTTATATGATTCCTATAAGATTGTTCGCATTCTTTTGACCATGCACATGATGTAAATAATATCTTTTAAATTTATTGATGCAGATATTTATATGATTCCTATGAGATTTTTCGCGTTCTTTGACCATGCACATGATTATAAAGTAATATAATATATAATAGTAATATAGAAAAAACATACCAAAATAAAAATTAGAAATCATGTCATGTCAGAATGACATAATAGCGACCAATACTGTAATGAGTTTCTTTCGGCGTTTCTTCTCAGCAGTGGTCGTTCCGAAACGCTGGTAATTTGCAGTGTGCAGAGCAACTACGCTCTGCTGCCAGAAAATGTGGCAGCGAGAATCCGGACAAACGAAGCGGCGGGAAGAATTCTGTACCGGAACTTCACCGGGAAAAAACCACCGGTAAAAATAAGTACCGGGAAAAAATCTCCACGCGGCACCACGTTTGCCCGACTAAAACCTAACTAACTTAACGCAGTCTGCTACCACCGTAGCTTATGAAGGGAGCTACAGGGCCCTATATGATAACCTAACCTATAAATTAACTACAATTGAACACTTACCAAATTAAATCTTCTTTCTCTTCGGATCCAAACTTGAGTGTCTTCGGGAAGGGGGAATTCCTAATCACCCTACCTAACCCTTGAGATCTCAATTCCCCAGGACAACTAAATAGATTTCTTCCCGTAGTTTCACTCGGGAACAGTCAGATGTGAACAGCCAGCCACGTTTCACCTCTCACAAGAAAAAGTCACAATAACAGAGTTTTTCACAAACACAAATTCAATAGTTATTTAACAAACAGGAGATTCACAATTATCACTCAAACTAAACAACAAGCAAAAGACGCGAGACCGCTCCGCGTATTAAAAATCAAACCGATATCGCATAGGGCAATGGCGACCGTCCGCGAGCCATTCGCGCTAGCAATCTGAGAACCCCGAAACGCCTGGCGTCGATAACAGGAAACGCCTGCGTTTAGTTTTACCCAATATATTACAAACATCCCCCCGTCCCGGTCTGAGAAGCAGACCGCTAGCTTACTCTACGGGAAGGCGGGCGAGAGAGGTCACACCTCTCCTTAAAATCGAACCGTCGACCAACACCTCAGCCACACGCGGAGTGCCATCTCCGCCAAGAATCAAACGTAATATGCGAGCTCGTCGCCAAAGCAATGAGGGCAAATTTGCCTCTTTTAACAACACTAAATCACCCTCCCTGGGAGGCTCAGTCCTGTCTGTCCACTTCACTCTTTGCTGCAGCAAATGCAAATATTCAAGCGACCAGCGACGCCAAAAGTCCTGGCTCATTTGCTGCAACATTTGAAAACGCGACAACCGATATACGCGTTCATCCTTCCACGGGTATTCGGGCAGGGCATTCAACGGCCCTCCCACCAAAAAATGACCAGGGGTGAGAGCTTCCAAGTCATTTGGATCTGGAGATAGCGGACAGAGAGGACGAGAGTTGAGGACCGCCTCAACTTTACAAAACACTGTGGCCAGCTCTTCAAAAGTTAGAGCCGTTTCTCCGATAATGCGGCGGAGGTGGGTCTTTGCGGATTTCACAGCCGCTTCAAAAATCCCTCCCCAATGGGGGCAACTTGGGGGACTAAACTTCCAGGTTATTCCCCTTTGGGCAGCAATTTGACTTAAACTAGTACAATTTTTATCAATAAACACAGAAACATCCTTAAGATAATTTACAGTTCCTTTATAGTTTGTGCCATTGTCAGACCTAATAAGGGAAGGTAGACCTCGACGCGAAACAAAGCGATCCAACGCGGCGACGAAGGCCTCCGTAGTCAGAGCCGATACCACCTCCAAATGGACAGCCTTGGTGGCCAAACAAACAAATACACACAAATAGCCCTTCACAATACGGGCATTACGAAAGGGAGAAGCCTTGATCGAAAAGGGACCGGCAAAATCGGTTCCAACGCCGTCAAACGGCCTCGAAGGTCGGATTCGATCAGCGGGCAAATCACCCATCTGTGGTTGCATCGTGGATGCCTTCAACCTATAACATGCAATACATCGAAACAGGACACTACGGATTGCTCTTCGGGCTGACAAAATCCAAAACTCGCGTTGCAAAATAGCCAACAAAGCATTGCACCCAGCATGGGCGTTACGAATGTGTCGATCAGACACCAAAAGCTGCACCAAGGGTCCGCCCTTGGGCAACAACAGAGGATGGCGAGTCTCATATGGAAGATCCGCCTTCCGGAGCCTGCCTCCAACCCGAAGAAGCCCATCCGAGTCGATGTACGGGTTCAAACGAGCGACCGCGCCCTTCAACTTAGCGCGTCCGTCGCGCAAAATACGAAGCTCTGACTCAAACCGTCCGGTCTGCACGACACGGACCCAATGCAACAATGCGCTCCGGCGCTCTTCTGCACCTGCAATCGGCTCCAACCGCTTTGCCTGTGGGTTTCTACAATTATGTATGAAACGCTTAATCCAACTGGTGACACCCAGAAGCTTATCCAAGCTGCTATACCGAGCAAGTAGCCAATCCGGCTCCGACGTCGTCTCAGCGACTACAGCATGTACACGGAGCCCAGTCAAATTCAAAGAAGGAACATCTGTCTGACAGACAGGCCAAGAAGTTTCTGATCCCATCAGCCACTCTGGACCCCACCAGAGCGGGTGTGACACCAATTCTGGTGCCGTACAACCTCGGGAGGCACAGTCCGCTGGGTTAAGCTCTCCCGGCACATGTCTCCATGTTATATCAATTCCGATATTCTGGATTTGGGAAACCCTGTTTCCAACAAAAACCTCCAAGGTATGTGGGGCCGCGCGCAACCATGCAAGCGCGACCTGGCTATCCGACCAGGCGAAGATGTCCCGTATCTCGACCGTGGCCGCCAGCTCACATGCAACGTGATGCAACAATTTAGAGAGAAGGTGAGCTCCACTCAACTCAAGCTTGGGAATAGTCAGCCTAGTCCTGATGGGGGCGACCTTGCTCTTCCCTAACAAAAGCGAGACATTGACCCGGCCATCGGCGTCAACTGTCCGCATATAGACTGACGCGGCGTAGCCTCGCTCCGACGCGTCACAAAAGCCATGCAGGCTGGCTCGATATTTCCCGGGGGGCAATATTCGACGAGGCAAGGCAATCCGATTGACTTCCTTAATCGATGAAAACAACTCGAGCCAAACATCCAATGGAGAGCCAAACAGCGGCTCGTCCCACGAGACGCCCAAAGTCCAAAGTCTCTGAAGAAGACACTTCGCAGAGAATATCACTGGACTGATCCAACCGCTTGGATCAAACATACGAGCTATTACGGACAACACCGTTCTCTTAGTCCAGACTTTTGGTATTTCCAAGTCCACTTGGAATGTGAAAATATCGGTTAGCGGCTGGTACTGCATGCCCAGCACCGCTATCCTGTTGGGATCATCCACATCCTCAAACAGGTGAGGGTTCTGTTGGTGATCCTCCGGGATCCCTTCTAGAACTTTAGGCTCATTAGACAACCACTTACGTAGCTCGTAGCCACCTGTCTTCAATATTTCAATCAATTCATCCCGCAGTAGGAGGGCCTCCTCAATACTTTGGGCTCCGGTGCACACGTCATCAACATACAAGTCACGTGACAGCACGGAAGCCCCACGGGGAAAGCGGATCCGTTCCCGCTCTGCCAATTCAAGCAATGATCTGATGGCGATATAGGGACTAGATTTCAAACCATACGTGTTTGTGTTGAGTTCATACACCGTCACAGGATCCTCAGGGCGCTCACGCCAGAGTATCAACTGGAATCGCCTGTCCTCAGGATGTATGACTGTCTGGCGGAACATCATCCGGATGTCCGCACCAAAAACCACTTGATGTCTTCTAAAGTTCAAGATGATGTCAATTATATCCCTATGCAATTTGGGACCTGAATGCAAACATAGATTCAACGAAACTCCGTTCGAAGTGGGTGCGGACCCATCAAAGACAGTCCGCAACTTGCCCGTTGAGGCCTTCACCACCGCGTGGTGGGGCAAAAAATAATGCTCAGTTGAGCTCCAATCAACTCGAGCCGGAGACATGTGACCCAAATCCTCGTACTCGCGCATAAATTCTATATATTTATCGCGAAGTACGTGGTCACGCTGCATGCGTCGCTCCATGGACAGCAGTCGTTTCTCCGCAAGCGCCCTACTTTGCCCTAGGCTAGGACGAGAGGCAACAAAAGGTAACCTAGTTACAAACCGACCGGAGGGCAACCTCTCCGTGGTTGATCGAAAGAAGGCTTCGCACTCAGCGTGTTCCGGATCCATCCTGGAACTCATAGGTGGCTCCTCCACCTCCCAAAACCTTTGCATGGTCTTGGCCAAGGACGCTGATGCGACGACCGGTGGCTCCTCCACGGTGCTATTATCAAACACAGGGCCCATCAGGGCGAAACCAAAGATAGTAGACACTGCCATCAGGGAAGACGAACCCAGAGCTCTCTGGGTACCCAACAAAATCCAACCCAATACGTCCGAGCCCAGGAGCAAGTCCACTGGGCCGGGATGAAAGACAAAGGGGTCGGCCAAATCCAGACCCGAAACCAAAGACAACACACCCGGCGGTATGTCTGTCGAGGGGTGCCAACCCGCAATGGTATCCATTACCATAGCCGAAGTCGTGATCCTCATTGTGGAGGACTTCAGCGAAGAAAAGGTGACAAGTGTCTGGCCCGTCAGACACTTCACTTGTATGCCACCAACTCCAAGAAGTGGCACAGGCGAGTCTTCCACGACTAAACCTAACTGGTGTGCCACTCGAGTGGTAACCAAACTGCTTTGAGCCCCTGAGTCCAACAGAGCTCTCAAATTCATGGCTTCCCCCCTACGACCCCATACGCGGACCACCGCGGTAGGGAGCAGAACCGTCCGCGGCTCTGTCCCAGCAAGGGAGCAAGCTAGTTACGGGCTCCCCACTCTCTCCAAACCAGGGGGCGCCACTGACCCGGATAATATGTCGGGCGAGTGCACATCCCCATCTGAGGGGGGCATAACCCGCGGCCCGGCCATACCTATGGTACGGCGGGTGGTACTCCAGCCGTGGGTACTCGTGCAGCGGCGGAGAAAACCGCTGCGGCTGCATGTGTTGGGTATTGGTAACCCGCGTGGAGGGGGGTGTCCCCACTCTCACGTCCGATCTAGGGCCCCCGCCCATGGGGGCCCTATCCGGGGCCTGGCCAGCCACATACTGGCCCCGACCTTGGGGCGCGTGGTCCCGGTCCGCCAAGACCCGCGCCGGTACGCGACCCCCCTCCCGAGGGGGGTGCGACGAGCGAAGCCGCGTCCTCCGTCCGATGGTGGAGGGCTTCGCGCAGGAGCGCCCCCGCCCATAGGGGACCCCTGCCTCAAGAACCGGGGGCCATCCCCGTTCCGGTTCATGCAGAGCATCACGTGGTGCAGCCCACGGCATGCACTGCATGGTATGGCTCTGGGACAGTCACGTGCATAGTGACTGCCCAAACAGTAAAAGCAAAGTTCATGCCGCCTTGCCATGCGGCGCCGATCTTGTACTGGCAGTCTCTGCCAGTCCCTGCATTGCAGCAGGCTGTGGCCCATCCGGCCACATTGCAGGCAGTCCGCGTCCCCGCGACTGCTGCCGTGTGTGCAACCCGCACACCAGCTCCACGCGGTGGCGGTTGCCGTCCCTGTTGGGGCTTCCCTCGCCATGAGGGTTCCAAGGGCCTACGTTCAGGCGCTCTGGATGGCGCTGAGTCCGTCATGGTATTCTCAGCAGCCCGTGCCTCAAACTCCAAAAACTTCACCAAGTCAGTGAATGTTGGTAGGGTGGTGCTATCCCGTTCCGCATTCTCGCGCTCAAATCGCGAGCGGATGTCATTGGGTAATTTGCCCAATACAATGTGCACCAGCAAAAAGGACCATTGGTCCACCGGCAGCCCCAGTGTGCGGAGCGCGTTACAGGCCACTGTAACGGGCGTGAGCAACTGCAGGCGCAACTGTGCCCTGTTGGCCACCTTGGGCAGGGCCATCAACTGTGCGGCGTGCGCATCCGCTAACAAACGTAAATTTTGGTAGCGGGAGTTCAATAACTCCCAAGCCGTATCGTACTGGTCGTCCTCCACCCGGAGGTGCTGGATGAGCGACCGCGCTTCATCCTCCAGAGTGGAGAGGAGGTAGGCCATCTTCTGGGCCTTCGACAAATCCTGTCGTGCTACGACCAGGGACTCAAACATATTCTTGTAGGCTACCCACTCCTCCATCCTACCCCCAAAGTGGGACAGCTGAAGGGTGGGGAGCCGACCAGTAACCGCTGGTCCTTCCTGTCTAACAGGTGTGCGAGGGGCTGGTCCGCCAGCCTGTCTCGCCCTTATTGCGGTCACCGCCTCCGCGATATCATCGTGCAGACTCAGGATCTGGTCCATGTCCGCCATGTGACCTGCGTAGGCCTCCGGGGTAAGATCGGCTTCGGTAAGCGCCGCCATGGCCGCTTCCGCGCTAATCAATCGTGAGTGGAGGTGATCCGCTCTTAGCAGTATGGCGCCCTCCCTGTCCTTCCGGGACAGGAGTCCTCCGGCCGTCACAAACCATCTCAATTCGTTGGCGAGTGTCGCCCTAGCATTGGAGGCCTTCGCCATCGCGTCAAGTCACAAACAAAAAATAACAAAAGGTAAATAAAAACAACAAAATCAAGCAACTACACGAAGAACCGCGGTAGGTATGAGAATGGCACAAACCCGGAACGCACGGTACAAACCGCAAACAAATACAAAAAAGGTTACAAATATTCTTATACAAACAAACTATGAAAAATCTAATAATTTTTACAAACAATTAGTTATTTTTTTACAAACGAACAAATAGAGGGTAGATAAACTACGCTCTGCTACCAGAAAAATGTGCAGAGCAACTACGCTCTGCTGCCAGAAAATGTGGCAGCGAGAATCCGGACAAACGAAGCGGCGGGAAGAATTCTGTACCGGAACTTCACCGGGAAAAAACCACCGGTAAAAATAAGTACCGGGAAAAAATCTCCACGCGGCACCACGTTTGCCCGACTAAAACCTAACTAACTTAACGCAGTCTGCTACCACCGTAGCTTATGAAGGGAGCTACAGGGCCCTATATGATAACCTAACCTATAAATTAACTACAATTGAACACTTACCAAATTAAATCTTCTTTCTCTTCGGATCCAAACTTGAGTGTCTTCGGGAAGGGGGAATTCCTAATCACCCTACCTAACCCTTGAGATCTCAATTCCCCAGGACAACTAAATAGATTTCTTCCCGTAGTTTCACTCGGGAACAGTCAGATGTGAACAGCCAGCCACGTTTCACCTCTCACAAGAAAAAGTCACAATAACAGAGTTTTTCACAAACACAAATTCAATAGTTATTTAACAAACAGGAGATTCACAATTATCACTCAAACTAAACAACAAGCAAAAGACGCGAGACCGCTCCGCGTATTAAAAATCAAACCGATATCGCATAGGGCAATGGCGACCGTCCGCGAGCCATTCGCGCTAGCAATCTGAGAACCCCGAAACGCCTGGCGTCGATAACAGGAAACGCCTGCGTTTAGTTTTACCCAATATATTACAAACATGCAGCTTTAAGAATTGCGATGGTATATAATATGAAATTTGATGTAAAGGGTTACTTTGGATTTATTTCATACTAGTGGTAACGAAAATTATTGGAAACCTTTATCTGTATTAAAATCATCAAAAGAAAGGAGAGATGTGGCGTACAGCGGAGCGTCATGTTCCCCGCTACCCGCATTGAGCTGTGACTCATTATATTCAGATCCGCCTCGGTGTACGGACGGTTGCCCGAGTGCACAGGCTGTTATCATTCTCAGTGACTATCTAGTCGCTCTGTACTAACTTATACCAATAGTCAGGATACGGTGGAGCCCCAGTTAACTGACCCGGTTAAGCCCCGGGTCAGGTTGTGCTGTGGGGCACATAACGTGCGGGGCGGGGCACGTTACTATGCCGTATAATATTAGTGCTAACGGCACAATGTGTGATATGAAACGCAATAAATTAATTGAATTGAATATACAATATCAGTATATCCAAATCCTACTAATATTATTAATGTGAGTTTGTGAGGTTTGGTTGTTACTCAATCACGCAAAATCTACTGGACGGATTTCGATGAAATTTGGTATGCGGGTAGAAAAATACTGGGAATAGCACATAGGGTACTTTTATCACGAAATTCCCATGGGAGCGAAGCCCCGGGGCGCGGCTATTTCTATATAAACTAACATATTTCGAGGTGGTATGATATACGAAATACGTTAGTATTTGGTATATCATACCACCTCAAATATATACATACATATTTATAATGTCTGCTTTGTCGGTATTTGGTCAGATGAGATCGTGTGCGTATCTGTCGTTTATATACTTTACATAAGACTAAACCTTACCTGGTGGAGTTTGAAAGAGAATTCTGACATGTGACAATAGTGTAACAAAGTTCCAATCATACAAGATTTTGAACTTCTAGGTATTTCAGGTGATGCAAAAAAGTTAATTACCATTTATGAATTAAATAAGCCTAGCTTCTCCGGGCTCCACTCCCTATGTGCTCCTAAAATACCTATGTGCTCGTCAAGGTTTATTCTACCCATATACCAAATTTTATCTGAATGCGTTCAGTAGATTATGTGTAAAACTTTCTCATTGTAAGACGCAAAATGTTTGCAGATTGTTTTACGTTTTATATCCGCTTTTCTACAAGTGATTCGTGATTTGCGTCATCATTTTGCTTGAAGATAATTTACCATCGTTTATTGGCAGTATGCCCAAACAACAGTATATTTAAATGTTTCTCCGAGCCAGAATTGGAGATTTTATTTAATAAAATATTTTTCGTATTCAGCTGTATGGCCTTCGACTTCATAACTTTTTGTTTTAGAGTATAAAAATCATATTATCATTATTAATCATTTTATCAATATTTATATGAAAATTCCCTTACTTACTAAGTCCCTGACAGACAACGCACAGCCAAAACTACTGGGCGTAGGAAGCTGAAATTTGGCATATAGGTGTAGGATTTCCCAAAATTTTCACGGGAACAATTCGAAGGTCAAATACATGTGTCGGTAATTTAAAAAAATATATTAACAACATCATTTTGTTTCAGGGAGTTCCTAACAGTGTGCCACTCAGCTCTGCAACTGAACGCCAAGTTGATCAGCTCAGACCAGGTCACGTACCACGAGGCCTTGGAGTCCAACTACTACAAGCTTAGCGATTCGCTATCCAGCATTTTGGGCCAGCCATTACACGATATACTAGTCAACGGAAACCTCAGCACGACAGTCACTGGAGTGGAGTTAGAATCTAGCAATGCGTAAAATATCTAGATTTTTAGGATCACCCGTATAAAGCAGAATATGCTACTAATAAAGGAATTCATGATCGGGACGGAGCCAGACATCATTTATAGGATTTTGTGCTGGCTCAATATTTGAAAGTATGTATTTAAATTTTCATTGATATGTCCTCACATTCGTTAGTTATCGTGCGCAAGATTACTTGTTTAAACATGTGCGTTTTTAATTGAAAATGCAACAATAATTGATACATCCTGTGACTTCGACACAAAAAAATAAATGTTAGTACTTTACACGATAATATCGGCCACATTTTAAACATTGTAATAATTAAAATATATAGTCAATTACAAATTCCATCCTGAATGACGGATCTTTACATTAGCATCATCGTAAAAAATAAGAGCAATCTTTTCGAGCGCCATTTATAGATGAACAAAATATAACAGCACAAATTTTAAATTTAGATAGGACTTTTTACATTTCTGTTGATGAACCTAAGATGAAATCATTAGTAAAACGTTTACTACGATTGCCATTGTTAATATAATGTAGTGTTTTAAGATCATTAATTGACTTTTTTCTGCGATTAATATCATACTCTACTTATATTATTGTTTATTTATCATGACGTGTAAAATATTCAAAATAATATGTTTGATTGAAATATGACAACATATCCACGTGTTTTAAACTATATAAATCTTTTTCGATTTTATTTTTCTATGTGGATAATTTCTTCTTAATATTTATGCATTGTCTTTGAAATGTCTAAGTATACATTTTTTCTGATTCTATATGAACAAATGTAGCTAACTGTGTGACGAAAGACTGGACTTTTAATTTTGAGTAGATGTTAAAATTAAATTAAATCTGGCAAAATAGGTAGTTGCCTCTATAATTCAAGTAAAGTATATAACACCATAATGGGTAACTTGTAAAATATTAATAAAGAAGGTCAGTTAAGTCCATATACTGAAAAAAATAATAAAACATGTTGTAACGAATTATAAAATTATCCCCTATTTAATTGGATCATTTATTTATATGAGAAAATGAAAAAATAATTTGCTAATGGTCCTTTGGGAAAGTTTTTAATTCCCTTATTAGGTTATTAATGTTTTACAAGTGGCAACCCTGTATACGAGTTATGTCTTTTTTATTTAATTCTATGTACATTTTGATAACGTTTGTAATGGCGAAAATTGTAAATGTATAAAGTAATTAATGTTATACTATACAACTATATTTTGATTTTTGTGTAGGTTCCACCGAGGTATTATTGAACAAAATATTATTTAAAATGATGATATCTAAAGAAAGGGATCGAGTATTTTAATTAAGAAGACTATGCGTGAACTAGTTTTATGCACAAAGATTTTATATCTGTTTAATTTATTTTGTTATTTTTAATTATTTACGTACAAATCCTAGAGTAGAGAGCCTTTATCCGTTCCATTATTGACTGAAAACGTCTTGCCTTTTATATTTCAACTGAGTTATTTGTAGAAACACTTGTATAAAGAGAAATCGTAAACAGTTTTGGATGAAGATACACAGATTTTTTACATATTTTTGAGCCTTGTCAAATAACTATTATATTATTTTTATACTCTGTTCATTCCTTCCTTCCTTTTTGTTTATGTTTACTTGTTTCTTCATTCTAAATATTTAAATCGTTTTGAAAAGTTTTTAGCATCAAAATTTTTAACATTAAAAGTTAAATATTTGGGACCTGTTTTATTATACTTACCAATATTTTTTTTAAATCTGCAACAAAGCATTTATTATGTACTTAAGATATGGGGTCTTTATGTTTTATCGACGATTGCAAATCACAGAAAAAGCCATAAATAAATTAAGCATAAAATAGATATAGGAATGCTATCGCCATTTATCATCTTGTATGGCAAGTTTTGTATCTTCTACTACCCATATATAATCATAATGTAACTTCACTGTTTTAATACATTTTTAAATATATATCGTATTTTTTTTATATCCGTGATTTTTAGGGTTCCGGAGTCTCGTCCGGGACCTTGTCGGGTGCGCACGCGTCTAAGCCTGCTCCTCGAAACAATAGAATGTTGAAAGGGTCCGCCTCTGCAACATTTATCCTTTCTACCTACGGCCGCGCTGTGTTGTGTGTTGTGTGCATTCGTATATTGTTTTTCGAAAAATAGTCTACCGGTGACTATTAATTTGTGCCAAATTAAATAAATCTAATCTATATACAATTAAATCAAAATAAAATAGTGTTATTAGCGCTCGAGTGAATACCCCGACCCCCGTGTCGTGAAGAACTCTAAGTTATCAGTGATTTCCAAATAAATATTAAATTTCCTTGGCCCAAAATATAAATCCGCGATAATTTTTAAAATTAAATAAAAGAAGTGTAGTGAACGAAGAATTTTGTAGTGCATGCGATCATTTGAATTCATTTTGCCAGTGAACAGTACACATATCCGTACCTATTTTGGAAAATTAATATAACTCAACACTGTAAATTTTGCCACAATTAACTCTATCTTAACCTAGATTGTTAACCTAGACTGCTTTATAGTACCTATACTCCACCTTTGAAACTCAGGACAACTTACTGCCGCGTCGCTGTGCCTTCGCAGTCTGTTTTTCGCACAAACAGTTCGCCTTTCGTGATTATATATTTGTGTCAAATTTGTGCAAAGTCTAATAAATTTTAGTCAATATAAAAATCGGTGACTTTTCGATCTGCGTATTATTGACTCCGGCCCCCGGGTCGTGAAAAATTCTTAGCTACCAGCGATTCCCAAACAAACAACTTTTCTTGTGCTGCGTATGTGTTTGTGGTCCAAAACAACAAATCCGCGATAAACATTAAACTAAAGAAGTGCAGTGATCGACTGAAGAAGAAAAAAAAAAAAAAAAAAAAAAAAAAAAAATACCCGCGACCTGGGAGTTCTACGAGTAGGCTGAAACAATCGGGTGAGAAGTTTCCATGCACGCGGTTTCACTACCCTACATTAAACACTCCCAAAAACTTCGAATGAATTCAACTCAGTCTAATCATAAAATTAATTAGTACAAATAAAACTGTGCAGTGCATGTGACGTAAGACCTGCATGTGACTATTTGAAATATTTTTTCCAGTGAACAGCACATACTATTACTACCGTACCCATTTCCGCAAAAAAACGTTTCCATTTACAATCTTTTGATCTGATATAACATTGATCCCGAAATTCGAACCCATTACATATATATATCTCACCATTTAATCCGGCCGCAACTGACTTTGCCCGTCTGAGGTCGGACTTTAGTATAGTTCTAATTAAATACTGCTTAAGCCCCTTAAATTCAGGGGCAGACAGCCTTACCCATTAAACATCCAGTCTTTTGCATGCTTTGATTATACTAAACTTAAACAATAAATTACTACACTCCAGCATTTAAATTCGACGGCAACTGATTCCGCCCGCTTTTGCATTAAATATAATCTAAACTACGTCCATCTAACATCATACTCCTACCATACCCAGCAATTGACGGTTTACAACCTAGAATCCATCCTAGAATCATTTTGTTAATTATTTCTCCAAGCATACATGGTTTCAAGAATCTACATATAACCATCAAACTTTATAACTCTAAAATTTCAGCTCTATGAATTCAATCGCAATCGGGCCTGTTAGTTTGTAGTCGGATCATAATCTGGATATAAGCCGGATACTACCTATTCTCTCAGGGTTTATATCCTAGCATTCTAGTGAACTTACCATAACTTAGATAATAAGGTACCTAACAGTTTATTTCAGCCTCTCAAACGCAGCCGCAACAGGGATGTACTAATAATAATTTAAAAAAACAATAATAATAATATACTCATATACCTAAGCAACCCAACTCCATCCGTTGTCCTCGCGACGTGTGCGTGTTTTAACCAAATCTAGATGTAGACCACCTAACTCTCCGCGTCCTAAACCTAGCCGAAATCAATTCGTCCTCTTAGCCAAATAATCATTTAAAATTAAACAAATTAAACTCAGTCGAGCTATTTATCAGAATATCGATCCAAACGCGCAAGTGTGCTAACTAAACCTAATCGTCCATATATAACCGAGATCCAAACCACCTAATAGTTACTCCGTCTAATCATAATTACTCCGCCTGTTTCTAATTTCGAATGGAACCTAGACCCACTATATATCACATGCGATAGTTTAATCCATTATATCTATTCCGCCAGTTTAAATCTGGAAAAGCTGATAATAAATCCGAGAAAAAAAATCCCCACGGGAAACCGGCCCACAAAAAAGCCATTTAAGCCAATAAACAACAAACATAAAGTGGTAAAGCCCAAAAGCACCACGCCGACAAAGAAAAATACATTTCAAATACTAAATAACCCAACTGCAAACAACATCACTAAACATCCAGCAATAAAACATCTGCTAGAAAACATAACAGACGCTTTCTCACGGAAACAAAACGAAAGAATCACTAAAAACTCTTTTAAAAATTACGCAGCTGGGGCAGTTAAAAACCCTCACCCAAAATATTCTAAACCCATTGCGCTTCTTATCGCTAATAAACAATAGACAAACATCTGGTCCTAAATTCACAAATAATGACCACCATAATCATAAAAGACATAATAGTCCGAGAAATGGTCAAAGACGGCAATTGCCTTTTTAGAGCTATAGCCGACCAAATAAATAATGTACTTGGGCTTACATTTGATCACCACATGGTACGTAAAGATATCGCAACTTATATTAAAGATAACAAACTTGTAAAACGCGTTCACCTTGCATTACAAAACAATATCTTCGAATTGGCGGACTGCCCTTATACGAGCAATCAGCCACCACATAACGAACTGATTGACAGATACATCGAAAAGCAATTTGATGACGGGTTTTGGGGAGGCGAAGATGCAATAATTGCCGCAGCTGAGTATTATCTAGTTAACGTACACATCTTCGGACAGTACCGAGACCCAATCATATATCGTCCTTCAGGAAGCCCAGTGGAGGCAAACATATACCTATACTTCGAAAACAACCACTATGATAGCATCGCAGACATTACAAATCTTACCCAAAATGAGAATAATGTACAAATCAACGCACATAATCAATTACTCCGCGAACCCGGCAACAAAACACCACCTAGCTATAAATGCAGAACAAATTATCAAGATACAACACAAAGTCCATTATCAAGCGGATCCGAAATTATATACAGTCAAGTCGGCCCTAATGGGCTCCGTCCCTCCCTACCATTAGCAAGTCCTATATCTAGGACATACAACTCACTTTCAATCGCGACCTGGAACGTAAAAGGCTGTGCACAGACACAGACTAAAATCAAGATTGATAAAGAGCTATCCGAACGTGATATAACCATAGCAGGGCTACAAGAAACCCATCTTGTTAACGGAGAATACAAATCCAAACACTATAACTGGATATTAGGTAGCGGAAAGAATACGGTAGAACGCAGAGGTGTAGCAATACTAATCAAGAACGACATAAATCACGAAGTAATTCAGGTATACCGCGAAAGCCAAAACGTCCTTGCGACACTTCTTCGCATTAATCTCGCTAATGTCACAAACCAAATATATCTTTTAATCATAACAACCCATGTCCCAGTAAAATCAATGTCCTGCTTCACGCAGATAGGGAATTTAATTCAGAAGGCTCCGACCTACGCACACCCTATCATATTAGGCGACTTCAACGCATATATAGGGAAAAAGGACGTCAAGGGCTCTTTCCCTAAGCAAATCGGGAAAAACCTTTATCACATGGACTCCAACACAAACGGGAGATACCTTCTTAACCTTATACAACAACAACAACTCACAATAAATAGCACATTTGGTAGATCTACATGTCGTACTACGTTTAAATCAGACAATAAAAAAACAACAATGGTATCGCAAATCGATCACATCATAACTAGTATGAAAATGAGAATATACTTTCACAGCATAATGGGCGAAAACAACCTAAGTGTCCACTCGGACCACAAACTAGTATGGGGCATCATCCGGACATCCTCTTTCTCAAAATCAACAAGGCATGCGGAAACTCCTCATATTAAAAAAACTAAATTTAACTACAAACAATATGACTACGAATCATTACAAGATGGCACGCGTGAAACTGCTTATCATAACATAATAAAAAAAAATTTATAACAATTAAATCACTCAACCCCAATTCCGAGCCACTAAAATGGGACATCTTGAACAATATATTAAAAGAAGCGGCCCACGAAGTATTACAAAAACCAATCGCGAAAACAAAAGAAAGTAGGCTTGCACTTGCTACTCTGCAAAAAGCTATCTTCTTAAAAGCAAAAGACCCTCAAAACAAAACTTTACATAGTAAGGTGACCGAGGCCCGCCGCAACTTTAAAAAGTCCCTTGAAAACGAGGAAGCTAAAGAAGTAGCACTATTTTTCAAAGGGCTTAGCAAAGCTCATAAATCGAAGCGTATGAAAATCACTTATAAATACTTTCGTAGCCATAAAAGAAAATGCTCCAGAGCACAGACTAAATATTATATACCGATGTCCAACTGGATTGCAGATTTAAAAGAGCGAGGGTCAACAAGTTGCCACCGTGGGGGAAAAAGCAAGGAACTATCCCACCTGGAACCACCCACCACGGAAGATATACAAAACGTTATAAAAAGTATGAAAAATGGCACCGTGCCGGGCACGGACCAAATCGTACCTGAGCTGTATAGATATGCCCCCGAGGAGTTCACAGTAGAATTATCTAAAACAATGGCATTAATCTGGCAAACCAACGAGGTCCCCGAGGAATGGCGCCTCACTAAACAAGTACCAATACAAAAAATAGCACACCCCAAACAAATCAACGATTTTAGGAAAATATCCATCTGTAACGTTGGGTACAGAATATACGCCAACCTCCTTTTAAAAAAACTAGATGCCTTAACCGACGCACTTGGAAGCTACCAAACAGCTTTCCTAGACAATAGATCAACAGATGACCATATATTTACACTGCGGCGGATACTAGATACAAAATGGAGAGAAGGAACAACTGTGTTTGTAGCGGCACTGGATCTAGAAAAAGCATTCGACAATGTCAGTCTGGAAGTTCTAAAAGATATACTCTTAACAAGAGTAGGCGCGCCACTTACTAACCGAATAATAAAAGCGTGTATGAATGAAAAAACATTCATCTCATGGTGCGGACAATCATCTCATACTATCAACAAAGGCAAGGGGGTAAAGCAAGGCTGCCCACTATCCCCAAGACTATTTACCATAATCATAGACGACGTTCTCAGGATGCTCGAGGAGGAAGACGAGGCAGTAAAACTCGACCAGGATACCGAAATAACGCTACCTCTAGTACTGTCGTACGCGGATGACCTAATTTTAATAGGGGAAGACTTGGAGGTTCTCAACCGTATCACTCTAAAAACTAAAATCTTTACTGCAAACAGTCGGCCTCACAATAAATGAAACAAAAACTAAATTGGTAGTTCGCGACCCATTTTTCCCTTTAACCGACCAACAACCGTGCAGAACATTGGGGGGAGTAACAATCGAACCAGTAGCAGAAATTAAATACCTCGGTACGTACATAACAGCCTCACACAATCGAAAGGCTACACTTAAAACACGTTGCGTAAAAGCCATCAAAAATTCTAAGTCACTAATACCTTTCATAAAAAACAACAAAATCGAATGGAAAATTACCCTGCTTCTCTATAAAATGGTGATCCGACCCTGTATGACCTACGGCCTTAACGTAACAGCGCTTACTAAAGCAAACCGATCCCGACTCAGACAATATGAGAGGCAAATATTACGTAGCATGTTAGACGTCTCTAAAAACCCACCCAAAGGAAAAATAAAAGACGTACTAGGAGGAAAAACCATAACAAAAATAGTAAAAGTACGAAGGATTTCATACTATGGGCATATATTAAGACGAACAAGCCCTCACCTTCTTCACGCAGCCTACAATCACAAAGATATCAAACGCAAAGTTGGACGTCCCATTTATTCCTGGGAAGAGTCTCTTAACCACGACATACGCCATTACACGAATAAAACAAAGGAGGAATGGACGGAATTAGCTAAAAACAGATCAGAAATGAAAAAGGCAGCAGAAAAAATTTATGCCCACTCTGAAACAGACACGGAGACGGACCCAGAGCCAGATGAACCAATGGAGGTCACAGTAAACACCAACGACCCGCCAGGAAACTCTAGCGACGAAACCATGAGTACCCAAAGAAGACGTAGACCACCAACCCCAAACGAACCGCCCAGGACCAGACAACGACATCATTAAAATCTGCACCCACAGGAATCAAGCAAGCGACATGAAGACCCGGCCGTATCATCAACGCAGCCCATTCATTCCCTTCCATGTATATATTACACACCAAGTATAGTATCTATTTCCTAATTTATTGGCTTGGTGCTAGAATCCGGTCGATTGTAAAACTCCTGTCATTCCAATTTCCTGGCTGCCCCGCCCTACACTCCCAATCCTATCTACGTGCCCAACTGGTTTCTCGAGTTGGGGATTAGGGTTTCACGTCTGAGCGGAGTACTCCTCCACGGCACGAAACCGAGAATGTCCATAACGCTCAGGCTCGGCTCTCTCGCGGAAAGTACACTCCTCGGAGGTGGACCCAGCCCTAAACTCTTGCAGTTTAACCACTGGCTGGGAGGGCACAGAACAGAACAGAACAGATCCGTGATTTTTAGGGTTCCGATCCTCAAAAGGCAAAAACGAAACCCTTATAAGATCACTTTGTTGTCCGTCTGTCTGTCAAACTTTTTTTTCTCAGGAACGCTTCAAGGTATTAAGTTGAAATCATATCGAATACTCGGATCCATGATCTCTTTCAGCAAAAAAATAATCAAAATTATACGTCAACGCGATCAAGAGATACCACACCACCACGCACACACACACACACATACACCACAGATTTGATATACTCTAGATGCCGCAAACAGTATGTCCAAGCGTGCCCGGCGTATATCCAATGGACAAACATCACGCATTTGCTACTCAGTTAGCCTTCATTCGCGTTTATGTTGCGCCTATCGCTAAAATGACTGGCGTGACGTCATCGTAGGTAGAAAATAATGGCCCCTCGGTTTTCATACTACCGAACAAACTTCCGGTATCTAGCCTTATCTAATCTGTGGATATTACCGTAAATGTTGCGAATTTTCCCCATAGCTTTTGATTTCAGATAACAATCAAAACCTATGGGGTACTTCCCGTTGACCTAAAATTATGAAATTAGCCAAAAAGCAAGGTCTAGCAGTACTTATACAGGAATAAATTAGAAAATTGGAAATTTGTGGTTGGAAGTCTTAAAAAAAGTGTTACAAACTTATTTTTGCGCTGGATTTAGTATGAATCTTAGGGATCGAACTGCAAAGTTAAGTTTGTTTTTGAAACTAGTTTGTCTTTTAATTAGAGCTATAATGTGAGATGTATTGTGTGTACGGAACCTTCGGTGCGCGAGTTAGACTCGCACTTGGCCGGTTTTTAGGGTTCCGTACCTAAAGGCAAAAACGGATCCTTTATAAGATCACTTTGTTGTCCGTCTGTCTGTCAAACATTTTTTTCTCAGTAAGGCTTAAAGGTATCAAGTTGAAATTTAAATCGGATCCACGAGCCACGGTCTCAAATAAGAATATATAACATTATGTTAATTTGTTTTTTTTACCACTAGGTGGATTTTGATTAAAGTCTTGGTATAGCTGGTTATAGCAGTGGAGGTGAAAATCCACAATTATAAGCCTGACCAGGAATATAAAAAACCCTGAATTAGAGGCAGCACTTATGCGTTTTATATTGCAACATTATTGAAAGCCGTGGCGGATAAAATGGTGGGAGTGCGGGGGCACGTGTCCCCCCTACCCCGACTGCTATTTTGTGTACAGTCAACAGCACATCAACCTACTCAAATTCATTGCAAATTCGACTCTGCGGCCGCGGCATAAGAGATCATGCAGGGTAACTTGAGGTGCGGTCGACTGTACATACTGTGGAGCATAGATTACTATTGTATATAGTGTAATGTGGAGGTAGCTTTCATAACAATACATATCAAATTAAAATTCGAGTTGTTAAAATAACAGGATTAGTAGTAATAGTATCTTACAAGTAAGTATTTCCAAAAAAATTATCCGCCACCATTAGTGATGAGCCGTTCTCGAAATTTTCAAACAACAAGCGGAAACTTTCTTAAAATTTTCTCGGAAATAATCTCGAGAATGTAAAACGGTGCCCTTCCCAGAAAAAATACCTACTGGATCCGCCTTTGCTTGAACGTCAAACTTTGACAGGAACAATGTCAGGTGGGCTTTTAAATTAGTTGCCAGTTTATGAAATTAGTTCTATTGCCTTTCTGCAACATGGCGAGGGTTTTTATATTCCTGGTCAGGCTATAAATATTTCACACATAATCTTTCTTTTTTAAGTCGGTTAAAAATAAAACAATTGATTGTTTTTGCCAAGAAAAAGTCAGTTCCCAGAAATGCCAATGTCAAAAGTCAAGTCAATAAACGTCACGTACCTTACGTCAAGTCAATCAGGCAATTCAGGCAGAGGCAGGGCAATGTTTATAAAAAAGTGATTTTATTTTACGAGGTGCACCATAAAATCTTTTAATTTCATTTTATTGTGATTGCATTTGACTTGAGTGACGTTCACAATAAGAAAGGACATGGAAGACGAATTGGAAGACAGAGTTTTGCACCAAACATATCTTTCTTTTATGAAGATTTTGTCCCGTTTCACAAGCAGTGTTCCGTTTGATACTCCCGTGAGCTATTTATGGAAAATGGTGCGTCTTTATTTCCTGCGATCTGAAGTCCTAGTTTTTACACTTGGTGTGGTGTTATTCATTATGTATCTTCAAACAATTGAGCTATGGAGTCGAACATTGCTAAGCAGATTGTCTCAGGCAATGAGCCCTATGGCAACTCAGAGGATGAAATTTTTGGAGAGTTCCGAAGCCGACAAACAAAGCTGGGAGTTAAAGGGTACACTCAGTGCAGCATATGCAATTAAAGGTAGAAGAATGCACATGGAGGATAGATTTATCATCAATGAGAACATAAACAGTACTGGTATATCGCTGTTTGCAATTTTCGATGGACACGGTGGTGAATTTGCCGCTAATTATGCGAAAGACCACTTAATACAAAATCTTTTTAATAAAATAATTGAACTTGATGCATTTAAAGATGGAAAAACAATTAGTACACCCACAAAGGAGAGTCCAGATGAATCAAAACCAAAAGAACATGAGAACATAATCAATGTGGAAAGAAAAACTAGCTTTAAGAAATCTGCAAGTACTGCAGATGATACATCCAAAAAGGAGATAACAGATCCTGATCTTTTAGCTCAGATTTCCAAGTCAAAACTGATTACAAGGGAAGTGAGACCATCAAAACCTGTGATAAATGTTTCTATACCTCTTTCAAGCTATTTGGACAAAGGGAAAATAAATTTTGGAAAGCTTTTGACAGATGAAGTGTTGGCTGCGGACAGGCTGCTTGTAGAAGCAGCAAAGAGGTCAATGAATGTTGCGGGCACAACTGCTTTGATTGCAATCATGGAAGGAAACCTCTTGATTGTTGCAAATGTGGGAGATTCCAGAGGAGTTATGTGTGACTCTCGTGGCAATGCTATTCCAGTTTCCTTTGACCACAAACCTCAACAGGTATGTATTGGGAACATGTACAAAATTGAATAATGTACAAATGATAAATAAATCTACTGTAATTGTTGTAAAGGGGTCGTTACTGTTGCAAGGTCAATTGGTCCATATAATTTTATTATGTAAGATTATTGAAAGTTGGTGTAGTATTGATTTGATTTAGCCTTGAAGAATGTAGTCATATACAATGTGTAAATGCTATTGACCTGTTTTAAGAAGCACAATGACGTATTTCTTTTTTATTCCAGGTTAGGGAACAGAAAAGGATTGAAGCAGCTGGTGGGTACATAGCATTTAATGGAGTATGGCGAGTGGCTGGTATTTTGGCAACTTCCCGTGCAATGGGAGACTATCCCTTAAAAGACAAAAAATTTGTGATTGCTGACCCAGACATATTAACTTTCAATCTGGATGACCACAAACCTATGTTCTTAGTTCTGGCATCAGATGGCCTATGGGACACATTCTCAAATGAAGAAGCTATTAAGTTCATTAAGGAACGGCTGGATGAGCCTGACTATGGAGCTAAGAGCTTGACCCTGCAAGCTTACTACAGAGGATCTGTTGACAACATTACAGTGTTAATAATAAACTTTATGCAGAATAGAATTTCCTCTGCTGCTATTACCCAGTAACTTTTTGATGAGTCTTATGATGTTTCTTATCTATGTCCATATGGATTTCTCAAATTGTTCTTATTGATTGGATAGTCCTGTATAATGGGCATTGTTTTACTCATTATGGTCATGAAAATATTTTCTTATGAATTATTTTTGAAGATCTCTAGAAACCTGCGAAAATTTACTAAGATCTGTTAGCACACTTGCAAAGCAAGTGTTAATGTGGTAACAACCTGGTTATATCACTACAAGACTAGCAGAACTTATTTATTAATAATTATCATTATCTGCATTTCATGTTTTAGGATAGTCAAATGTTGTATTTAACTAACATATTTTACTATGTTGTTATTTTGTTATCTTATTTAAAACTTTATTTAGAAAACATCCAAGTTACATAACATACATAAAAATTGTAGTTCATATTAGTACAACCTTCATATAATTGATGTGAATATTGCATGTCTTGTGTAAATATTTATAGTATGTGCGTCCATTAGAGTAGAAATCCATAATTAGACGAGAGTCATATATATTTTTTAATGTTAAAATGTATATGTAATGTAATTCTTGAAATCTAAAATTTGAATTTATGGATGGTTGTGATTTGGACAAGCATTTTTTAGTACAATATGTTCTCTGATATAATTAATTTGATATTTTAAATGCTATTATATGTATGTATGTGTTATATTATTATAGTTATAACATGCACGATGTGTAACATCTTTCCTGCAATCTGTGGGGGTGATTTTGTTGATGGAATGGAAGAGTGTGTATTAGAAATGCAGAAAAGCGCGCGTTATTTGATTTGACCAATGTACGCGCGTGGTCTTTTTTCAGATGTTACACATCATATCCAAGGCTAGCTCGTTTTATATTTCGTTTCAGTATATATATTAAAAACTCTTGGTGTTTTAAGAATCCATGCATGGGTAATATGTGGCAAAATAATTATCGGATTCATGCTTAAAAATTAGCTTTACTTGCAAATTAGTTTCAATTGTACTGTATCACTCACGTTTATTTCTGATGAAAATTTTAAGAAATTCTAAAATTTTTTTGGCAAAATTTATATATTGATACTACCTATATAATGTTATGTGTAGTTATTTGTCCTGTGGTACTAGTCAGTATTTTTCTCCATTTTAGAGTACATTAGATGAGTACATAATAATTAATTAACAATTCTCTAATCCATGCTTGATCATTTACTAATTTACGAAATGTGGTGAATTGAGCATAAAAATGCAACATATATTTTTGTAAACTTGATCGTATATTTGTATTGTACTGTTGGAAATTATAGTGTCTGTGGTATCATCACACGTACGAATTATTCAATAATCGCTTGCATTTTATAAATCGGCCTACTTCTATAAAATTTTAAAGGTATCTGTTGCTAATAAATGGGGCCAAGTCAGATAACATTAAATATTGCGGTTGGCCAACTGTATTCAAATTATTCTAAATTTAGGTGCCAAATAATGGCTGAATATCAATGTGATTATTTTAGACCCGAAGAAAAATAACGAACAATTTTTTCAATGATTTGCTTCATTTATTATCCGAAAAATTATTTTCTCAGATAACTGTTAAGTTTGGCCAGTAACTTGCCTTTTACATTTATTAAGTGAATATTGTTGTGTTAGAAAACCTTGTTACCTATTTTGTCAAATTACCAAAGCATAATAATTGTCGTAAATAAACGGTAATTGAGATAACTTTGTTTTTTTTTTAATGCCGTTTTTTTATATCCCATATTAACGATACATATTCATTTGATGGATAGCCTGTGATGTGGGAAGGACTGATGAGGATTTATTTCTCCGCCCCATGTTAGTTATTCAAGGACTTATATTTTTGAATTTCAGAGTTTCATATGGATGCCTTGGAAAAATAAAATTAAGAAGAAAAAGACATATTGAAAGTTACAAGACATTTATTTATAAAAATATCGAGTCTTTGGCAGCTGCATTAAAACTGCATTGGGTTACGTAAACTTAAAAATCAACACTTCTGTAACCTTCAACTTACGAATACACAATACAGCTATATATAAATTATACACAGTTCCTTGTATTCTAATGGCATATCAATCAGGGATTGAAGAATACACTAATAACATTTATTGTTAGCTACTCGAGTCAATAATTATGACCTGTGAGTTCGTAATGTTAGGTATTATTATGTAAGCAGCTACCTAGTACATAAATCAAAGTCGCTCATGCTGAAATTTTCATGAAATGATATCGAATAAACATTTTTTAAAATCACATCTCCCGTGATATTATAGTGACGTTAGAAAATAATTCCTTTGTATCTTACAGTACGTGTGGTATACGACGACATTATATTGGCACGCGTATGTGATGCTTGACATATATTAATTACATATTCTACAATAAAAATAAAATACTTAGTAATAAATAGGTGGTACACTCAGCTACAACACTATCGTAACATGTATGATTCGCATGATTATACGTATTATAATGGATACGTCACGGTCGTCTTCAGTCGGACTGTAGGTACTATAAGTAATTTCACGCGTGGCGAATTCGTGTTCAGTTGACTGATTGATAGGGGAATAATTGCGCAACAGAATCATTATTGTTGACATTTTTTTTGCTCACGTTTTAAAAATGTTAGTGTTAATGATTTTAAGTAGGTAATTATATAACTCTTTACGGAGGATTTAACAGAAATATAAAAAGATTTAATAATAATTTAAGAAAAAGAAATGAAATGTTTGATCATAACATAACCAACAATGATATTACAACTTGGTGTACCTCCTAAGTATTTATTTACAATCGTGTACAAAGGACCAAATTAAAAAAGGTATTAAAACTTGAGTAAGTATATGCAAAAATGACAACTTAACGTTATGGATGGTTCTTAACGTTATGGATGGTTATATTATAAGAATTAATGCTTCAGTGTACACGATTTGAATTGGCTCTAAAATAATCCTAACTAATATTATAAAAGTGAAAGTGAGTTTGTTTGTTTGTTTGTTTGTTACCTCTTCACGCTTTATCTACTAAACCAATCTTTCTGAAATTTCGCATACACATAGTTAGAAGTACGGGAAAGGACATAGGGTACCTTTCATCCCGGGAAAAGGCACGGTTCCCGTGGGAAATTCACGCGGGCGAAGCCGCGGGCGAAAGCTAGTAATACAATAAAATGCAATATCTTAAGCAATGATACAAAACAATAAAATAACCAAACAGAAATACCTCCTAGATACATAAAGTAACGTGAGTGCTTAAATTACATTTAAGTAGCTAGAATTTAATAATAAATTTAACCAAATACTTTGTAATCAATAAAACTTTAAAACATAACTTTTTGTCCGAGTAATAAGAAAATAAACAAATTAATATAGTCTACAATATCATAAATTTATTCTATCCATTCTATCAAAAAGTGAAAAACTTTATGTGCAAACTTTATGTGTAAAAAAAATTTTATGTGCTTAGCAAACATGATGTAGATCGATAAGTTCCTCTTATTCGTGCCTATTTCTATGACTAGAAGTAACTAAAATCCAAAATTATTAAAAAAAATAACTTCCACAAGGGGATTCAAATGTTATATCGCATAAAAAGAAACAAAATGATGACTGTAATCCGTGTGACCTTACCCTAAGGTTACAAAAATGAGGCATCAGTTAAGTTACGTTGACCAGAAATGTACTGAGTCAATATTATAAAACAGGATTACCAAATATAATACGGCAATATCTAAATGTAAACGAAACTTAAAAGAACATTTAAATGATGAAAAAAACTCAACTCATTGTCAGGAATGTAAATTATTTTATTAACCCTTTGTCCACACACAGGGGATAAAATCAAGAGGACAGCGGAAATGCACGAATTTTGCATGTGTATTCTAAAATCGCACGGTCAAAAGTTCATCAAAGGCACTGCAAAACAAGTATATATTATGCACCTAGATTATTCCAGTCTGATCGCATTTTACATTAAAGCTGACGATAACTTTCTTATATTTTACAGCTACAGTTAAAAACAACCAAATTCGAGTAGAAGTCATGCAATGACTCAGTTTAGTTGGGCCAGTCGGGCCAATTTGATAAACTAAAGCTGGCATTTTGTCATAATTTTCTATTAGAGCGAGAGACACAGTCCTTTGCGTGTCGGTTTTAATTTTAATTGACCTAACATCTCAAACGAGCCACGTCGCGAATTTATTTTACATAATTCGAAAGTAGGTACTTTAACAAACGAATGAGTATATGCCAGCTTTAGTTAACTGTATAAGCTACGCGGGAATTTACATCGCATATACTGTAATATATATATATTTTAACTCTAGCTATGTACTATCTACGACGGCTAAGAAGTGGTATAACTTCAAATCGGCGCGAATCTATATTAAATTCCTTGTGTGACCATCTAGCGATCGGACTCGCTACATCATAGAATCTCAAACTCATCGTCTGAGTCGTCGAACTGTCGATCCACGTCTTCAAATTCTGAAACAAATTATAGTTGATAGAAGCTTAGCTTTAAGTAATTTTATGACGTCAACTAACTAAAAAACAAGAATGTGACGATTTAAAAGTGCTATTTTTAAGCCTATTTAAATAAAAACAATTGACTTCGACTTTGAGCGTTTACTTAATCAAACTACCAACGTAGTTTACTTGGTTAGACATAGTAGTGTCGATAAAACAGTTCGTAGTATGAACTTCGTAATAAGAAGGCACGGGTCGGTAAAGTAGTACATAACTGTTATTACCCCACCTCTTTGCAATCTTTGTCATAATGATTCAGTCATAGCTCTGATGTGTTACAGTGCGGTGCTACGTTCATCAGTGAGAAATTCACAGATTTTGATATACTCTAGATGCCGCAAACAGTAAGTCCAAGCTTGCCCTGCGTATGTCCAATGAACAAACAATCACGCGTTTGCTACTCAGTTAGCCTTCATTCGCGTTTATGTTGCGCCCATCACTAAAATGACTGGCGTGAAGTGATCGTAGGTAGAAAATAATGGCACGCTCAGTTTTCATACTATTGAACAAACTTGCGGTAATCTAAATCTGTGGAGAGAATAGTGTTATTTCATTCATATAAATCAAATGTAGACCCTCTGGCGTGAGTGACCAAAGTGGCTTTTATTAACAGGTTCCCTGGCCATAATTTTGACAATAGTTTTGTTCGCATATAATTAATGGGGTAGGGAAAGGGTTATACAATTACCGTTGAACAGAGAAGTATTTTGCAGGTCAATGTCTGCAGTGCAGGGCCCCCAGTGCGCGGGCCGCTGCTCACACAACTCAAACAACGGCTGGCTCTCACGCATCAAACTCTTCTCTATGGTGTTACACAACTCTACAAAGTCGGCTTTTGTTCTACAAAGAAAACACTGAAAAAAAAAACATTTTTATAACCTTAATTTTCAACGCTTACATGCAATATTTGTTTGTATATTTTTAGATCTTGAAAAAACGTAATGTTTGTGATGATAAATTAGTAATTTAGTCGAGTGTAATGCACGGCAAATATTTCGCGTTCGGCGTGCAATTGTGAACTATTAGTTTTGTACATACATATATGCAAATGCAAACGAAATATTACAGGTGCATGAAAAACATCGGTTACTTACGACAGCTACTGAAGGATCCATTTCCAGCATTGGTATTCGGGATGCATATTTACAGTGATAAGTGCAATCCATTTCCTTCTGCTCATCAGTAATTTTATTCTGTAAATAAAAAAATACAGAAATATACTATTAGTTTCATTCCCAAAATATCTCTCTCAGCCCAAAGACGTCCACTGCTGGACAAAGGCCTCCCCCAAGGATTTTATCCATGGGGGGTTTTGCCGTAATCGCCACGCTTGGAAGGCGGGTTGGCGATCGCAGTGTGATGGCATAGTACGCGGAAAGATGCTGCTGCCCATCCTCCGGTGTTTTAAATCTCTTAGTCGCCTCTTACGACACCCACGGGAAGAGATGGGTTGGTGCTATTCTAGGGCCACACCACAGGCCTCCCAAAATATACCAGGAAATTACTATATAAGAACACTTTTCGGAAAAAATTGATCGTTAGAATGGTATCCAATAACCACACAAATGATTATTGAAGAACCAAATCAAGTCAATTATAATAAAATAATAAGAATTAGTACAGGTGAAGAATTATAAGGACGTCTCATCGTCGCATACTAACTTCAACTAATCCAGATCGTTGAGTAGTGTGAGGGTCCAGGTAAATGACCTCGTCTCCGACGCAGCCAATCAGGTACAGCGCTTGGTTGGGCTTCCCGCCGATCACTCCGATGTTCTGTGCTGACTGGAAGCATATCTGAAACATGTTCAAAATGTCAATTATTTCCTCATTTATGTAGATACTAGCTGCAACCGCGGATTCGCTTCCGTGAGAATTTCGGGAGAAAAAGTATCCTATGTGCTATTCGCGGTATTTTTCTACCAGTGTTAGTACATTGGTAGAAAAATTTTATCGAAATCCGTCCAGTAGATTTTGCGAGACTGAGTAACAAAAAACTCACATCCATATTGTGATGTGACAAAGTTTTGGCAAGTCAGGAGGCCAATTCTCGCGTTTGCGATATTTTATCGAATTTGATAATATATCAAACTTCTTTTATCGAACAAAATTATCACAAAATCCTCCAAAATGGTATTCTCGAACCTATTCGATATAAAACTCGATATTATATCGAAAACTAGGGCTTCTCTAATTGAAAACACGTTCCTTTTTCTCGATTATACTTAACTACAATCGAGAAATTTATGTTTTACTTGTTGCATTAAATATTTTATATAAAACCAATGTTTTAATAGTGAATTTATGTAAAAATAGTTATAATACTTTATTTTATGTAACTTAATAAGCTCCAATGCAAATTTATAAAATGCAAAGAAAATGAAATATTTTAGAGTTGATGGAGAGAACGGAACGCGAGGATACTTGTCATTGTTTGTTTATTGTGTGTGTGAGGTTATGTGATATTTGTTATCGGAGTATCAATTATATTCTTATGTATGATATTGTTTCTTTACGAAATTGAATCGAGAAACAAATAAGGTATGGTACTCGAGGCAGAAAAAAGCAAAGTATGTATCTATCCAAACCTCTATATTAGCATCGATAAAATATTAACAAGTTATAGATGGCTATACACGTACATTGAATCTGTACCTCACCAAATTTGTATTATACTTAGATGGCGCCACTGAGAAGTACATTATCTCGGTTTTCATGAAAATTCCGTGTGTCGCTGCAGTCGTAGTTCGAATACCATGCGAGTTAGTTTATATTGAGAGGCAATAGATGGCACCCATCTCTACAACTACAGTAGGTACCTACCTATGGCAATAGATGGCACCACCATCTCTACAACTACAGTAGGTACCTACCTATACGAATAATAATCGAAGCACAGATTACTTAAATTTAACTAAGTACTTTGTGATCGAAGTCTACACACACGCAACGACTATAAAATTATTTATTTATATGTAGGTAGGTACAAGATCACATTTTGCCTGGGCTGAATCCTTTGATAGAGCGATATAGTTGTATTGCGATTTCTAAATGAAAAAAGAAAAGAGTGGCGTGTTTTATCCTTACACAAATTGCCTCACAGATTGCATACTCTTACCCCCGGTCGCTCAGTGGCAAAACTGGCAAATCTACGCTAGGTACTTTGTATAGTCTGACATTAGGGCTCATGCAGCGTGGCGTGCCGGCGATATCGCGCGACTTCGGTTGCTCCGACTCGCGGCGACTCGATTGACAGTATATAACTAAACTAGCGGCCCGCCCCGGCTTCGCTCGGGTTGTCAATATATTTGTTTTTAGGGTTCCGTACCTCAAAGGCAAAAACGGAACCCTTATAATCACTTTGTTGTCCGTCTGTCTGTCAAACTTTTTTTTCTCAGGAACGCTTAAAAGTATCAAATTGAATACTCGGATCCACAGTCACTTTGAGCAAAAAAATAATCAAAATTATACGTCAACGCGATCAGGAGTTATTGCATATTTTGTGATTTCAGACAGCAATCAAAACCTATGGGGTTCCCGTTGACCTATAATTATGAAATTTGTCAAAAAGCAAAGTCTAACAGTACTTATACAGGAATAAATCTGAAAGTTGTAAAATTATGTTGAAGGAAGTTGAAAAAAAAGTTTTACAAACTTATTTTTGCGCTTGATGCAGTATGAATCCTAGGGAGCGAACTGCAAAGTTAAGTTTGTTTTGCGTGTACGGAACCCTCGGTGCGCGAGTTTGAATCGCACATGGCCGGTTTTTAGGGTTCCGTACCTCAAAAGTAAAAAAACGGAACCCTTATAAGATCACTTTTTTGCCCGTCTGTCCGTCTGTCTGTCAAACTTTTTTATCTCAGAAAAGCTTTAAGGCGCTACCCAAGGCTAATCAGAGGGGGTGAGGGGCGGTACGTAAGCTCCGCCTTAAAGCCGACACAATAAAGTTACTTTTCGAATTTTCTATAATTTGTGTTTTTGCTAGCGAGTTTTCGTCAGGCTCTTAGGGTAATTATTTTAGAGGTTTTCTTTTAATTGTGATAAAACACTAAATATATTTTAAAAAATAAGCCGATATCGTTTTAAATAATTGTAGTCTATATTTAATTCTTTAAAAAAATCTACTGTTATCGCTTAAATTACGGTGATTTTCGACGATAAAGAAAAAAACAGGATTAATTATTATTTTTTTATCTACTCTTATTTATTTTATTTGTAATTTGATTCCATATAATTTTAGTAGATATAGTATTTTTCTCTTTACGGGATATTTTTACTGCTTCAGTACTTCTAACCTATGGTTCACACTTGACGTTTAAAAACAGTACGTTTTGACTGCCTGAAATCACAAAATATACGAAAATTCGCTACATTTACGGTACCTAATATCTCTTGATCGCGTTGACGTATATTTTGATTATTTTTTGCTGTAAGAGACCATGGATCCGAGTATTCGATATTAATTTCAAATTGATACCCAATCAGGATTTTCCGAAAACGTACTGTCTTTAAACGTCAAGTGTGAACCATAGGTTAGAAGTACTGAAGCAGTAAAAATATCCCGTAAAGAGAAAAATACTATACTAAAATTATATGGAATCAAATTACAAATAAAATAAATAAGAGTAGATAAAAAAAATAATACATAATCCGTTTTTTTTCCTTTATCGTCGAAAATCTACTGTTATCGCTTAAATTACGGTGATACGCGATCAAGAGATATTAGGTACCGTAGTAAATGTAGCGAATTTTCGTATATTTTGTGATTTCAGGCAGCAATCAAAACCTACGGGGTACTTCCCGTTGACCTAAAATTATGAAATTTGTCAAAAAGCAAGATCTAACAGTACATACACAGGAATTAATCTGAAAGTTGTAAATATGTTGTTGGAAGTTTAAAAAAAGTGTTACAAACTTATTTTTGCGCTCGAAGCAGTACTGCAAAATTAAGTTTGTTTTTGAAATTAGTAGGTCTTTTAGTGAGAGCTATAACGTAAGATGCTTTGCGTGTACGGAACCCTCGGTGCACGAATTTGACTCGCACTTGGCCGGTTTTTTTAATGATATTTACGTTAATACATACATCCTACTAAGATAAATACTGATAAAAACATACCAAAACGCGCCCGCTCAGAGATAGGTACCTAAACTCCATTTATTCTTACCAGTCCTATCATGTAATAGTACATTACGAAACAAGTGTGCAAAGTTGGTCATCACGCACAAGAGGCGATATTGGCGCGCGAGCCGAAGGCGAGCGCGCTAATAAAGCCGAGTGTGCGTAATGACCAAATGCACACGTGTATCGTACGACGTTTTTCAACACACTTGTGAGTAAAAAAAGTAATGTGATCCTAACATCTATTTTAAATTATTTAATTATCAGAAAACGATTGCGCCCTTTTGTCATTCCTCCACTTTATAAAACATTCGTATGCCGCCAAATACTTACGTTTATGGAAAATGTACCTAACAAACACAACCTAATAAATATAGTCTTGTTTTTTATTCGCGCGCCGCCGCCCGCCGCCCCGCGCCCCGTGCGCAGGGAGCGCGCGGTGCACGCTGCGGATGGTATATCGCCATACAGCCAGTGCTTGGCTGTATAAAAATCATTATCTTTGCTTATTTAAAAACTGTCGTTATTTTCCCTATTTGATCTTATATGTATTATGCGGCTAAATTAAAAATGCTTTGTGGAATTCATAACACGCATTAGTTTTCTATCTTTTGTATAGCGCAGTATGGTAATTTTTATTTCCAAACTCCTTCGTAATATATTCGTAATACCTTCGTTATATATGGAATTATGGGCCTAAACTCGATGTAATAAGACCCACTTTACGAGCAAGTGTGTTGAAAACAATCTTACCATATCGTTTTATGATTTTACAACAATATAAATTAAAATAGACTTTTTAGGAAATTACTTTCGTGGTTAATAAATGTTTTACATTAGAATGTTTAGGTTTGAACAAATATTTGATTTATTTTCAACAAAATTCAACAAAAAGTACTGTGAAGATTGTTTACATTGATTGTTTGTTGTTGATAGGACTGGTAAGTCTTCGCTAGGTGGTTTCGCGGCGCGTTGTCGATTGTCGTTCTTTAGATAACTCGTAGTATTTCGGAAACTATTGATCCAAATTACATGCAGTAAAAGGCCAATATTAAATATATTAAGTACTTGTGACGACAGACTTGTTTTATTTGATAAAGATTAATAAATTGTGGTTAATATCACCAGTTAAAAAACACCTAACGATTTTAATTATTTTTAAAACATAAAAGTAGTTGCTGTGGCTAAAATATAAAAGCTAGATATATGCTATCGCGGACTTTTTTGTAGACCTATTATAGATACATAATTCTTCCATATATGATTTTGATACATCTCTTAGGGATTGGACAGCGTTTTCGATGAAAGCTGCCGGGCGGCTAATTTTTTCCGACTATCTTATTATCGTCATATTTCAACTAATATACACAAAACCTAAACAAATTATACACTAAAACCTTCCTCATGAATCACCCTATTTATTAGTGAAAACCGCATGAAAATCCGTTCAGTAGTTTTTGAGTTTATTAATTTATATTGTTGTAAAATCAAAAAATGACATGGTAAGATTGTTTACATAATAGGACAATTATGAATAAACGGACTTTACTTGTTCGTCGCTGGCTCTCATAGTACGCATACCTACGCAAGTTTCGAGTTCACAGTACCTTGTTAATAATAAAAATATTACGTAACTGAGAGTTACGTAAAGTTGGACTTTGATTAATATTTTTATCATTTATTATTATCACCCAATTTGATGTGTGAAAACAGTTTATAATAAAACTATTTATTATTTAAGAATAATAAGTATACCATGTTCTTTTCAGTACTCCTAACTATGTGTTTACGAATTTTATGTGGTCCAGTACCTAGATAAAGCGTGAAGAGGTAATAAACAATATCATTTCCACATTTATACTGTTAGTTAGGTTAGGATGACGTCTTTTACCTAATCTGAGAAGAGACAATTTTTTTCCAATGACGAATACCGAATCATATATTCGTGATGAAAATTACATTAATATGTTACTAGCTTTTGCCCGTGTCTTCGCCCGCGTGAATTTCCTACATGAACAGTGCATGACCCGGGATGAAAGGAAAAAAATAAAATGTATACCATGTGGTAGGTAATTTAATGCAGATTAATTTTGTCATTGACAGTTTTCTTCTAGATCCAACAGTTTTTGTTCAAAACGGAGAAAACCGTGCAATGACATATTTTCAATGAAAAAGGGGGAAGGGGGAAATTGGTCTGACACCGGGCAAAATCGTGCTCAGCAGGGTCGAATTAGTCTAAAAATATTCGGTGTCAAACTGTTACATTCCATGCCGTTCAAAGCCGTAATTTTCGAAAATTCTTTTAGTCTATATATTACTGTAAAAGCTCGAACTACGGTAAATCCTAAGATTTTCGAGTAAAACCTAAGATTTACCAACTCTTAATGGTAAAAGCCCGAATAATTTTGCGATTCGCACTTTTACCACCATTCGCTTGGTAAGTCTCAGGATTTACATTAAAGGCATGGTAAATGACTGATAGATAAGGTTTAGGTTATTTTTTTATGACCGCCCGGTAAGACTTTGAGGGCGGAAAAGAAGGTAGGTTCAGGTTTTTTTTTTATGACCACCCGGAAAGACTTGAGGGAAGAATTACTCTTTGTTTTATTCCCAAAACCAACATTTACCAGCCGTCAGTGGTAAAACCTAGCATGTACTAAATTCTAATTGTAAAAGCCCGAAAAAATCATCCCATTTTCATAAATCCTTACATTTACCAACTCATGTCGGTAAATCCTAAGACTTACTCTTAAACCTTAGAATTTACCGTAGTTCGAGCTTTTACAGTAACATATATAACGCGTGGCCTTGAGCGAGTGATGGACGCCTGGCAGTGGTTGCTTGGCAACGGAGCCGTACCTCGCCCGTCGCCCCGCTTTCCCCGCCGTCAATAATTTATTAAATGTTGAGATTTTGAATGAAATCAGCGGGATTTTTAATTTGTTGAATATAAAAGCCGAGTTCGACACACGACATGAGTAGGTTGAGTTTGTAGGTCTACGAAATTTTGTTATACGAGTATAATATGTACAGATAATCATTTTACAAATAAATTTTTATTTGAATCACTAGCTGTTACCCGCGGCTTCGCCCGCGTGAGTTTCACTTAGATGAAAAATCTTTTTGTATTCCAAACTGTAGTAACCTAAACTACAGTACTCAAAATTTCAGCCATTTGGTTATTCCGTGTCCCGTGGGAATATTTAGGTATTCGTAGTAGGTACAATCGCGGTGTAAAAATGAATCAAAAGTGATATTTCGTTCAATAAACGATCTTCGTCTGCTCGTTATCTACAATTTTCAGTGTACCACGTCAGCAGAGAATGCTCATCAGGTTGAACGACTTTTGCTAAGGCGCCATCTCCATATATGTAATAGTATAGCTGGTCTCTTGGAATTCTTCATCAGATGATCCTGATCTTAGATTTTTAAACGTCAACAGAAAATGCTCGTCAGATTGATAAACTTTTGCAAAGGTACCATTTCCATATTTCTTATAGTTTAGCTGTTCTGTTAAGGTTCTTCATCAGGTGTTCCAGTTTTCAAAATCAATTATAGCCTATATGTTACCCAGGCTTAATAGCTATACAACAAAAAATGTTTCATTCAAATCCGTCCAGTAGTGTTTGCGTGAAACGCGTACATACATACAGACAGACAAACAGATAGACAGACAAGAAATTTAAAAACAAATTCTTTGCTTTCTTTTATTCTTTTTAAGTGTCCCTCTATTCATTTCAGTCAAAAATACTAAATGTACAGACAAAATTTTTTTACTGTTTTATTATATGTATGTATAGATTATTCGAATAAAAATTTTATTCGTGAAAATTATCCGCGGATTATTGATTTGTAGAAATAACAAACATAAATTAAGAAGAAGATGATGGTGAAGAGTCCACCAATAAACTAGGTACCTACTTAGGCAACATTTTTTTTTTTTTTTTAATTTTTTAAACATTAATTTGATTTATTTTGATTTTCATTTTTAAATAGGTGTTTCAAGTTTGTAGTAACATTTGACATTGCATGAAATGAAATATAGATAAGAATTGCGCCATCTATTGAATGTATGTGGTACTACTTTGTGGTAACACGAAGTTTGCTTTGATGATTATAATTTTTACGACAAATCGACAAGATTGATACTGGTAGCGACATCTAGTTAGTCAAGAAAAATAGTTATGTAAGGCACACTCTGATGTATGAAGAATATGCATCTATACTTTAGTAATATTTTATCGATGATATTAGGCTTCAATTAAATAATTTTATGTAAATAAACAACGATGTCCAATAAAATTGAATACAAAATCGTCAGCATTCATATTTTACTAAACCATAGCTGAAGAAAAATACAAAGCGTCTTGTAAAGTACGAATATTATGTTATTCAATAGCTTTGAAGCAACAAATATCACACACGATATAGTTTTCGGCCACGCTCGACCACTCGATGCGTATCGAGGGCTGACGCTGGATAAATGTCACATTTGAAATCACGAGAATACGCAATTTCGATATTTATCGATATCCGCCATGTTTTTTCGATAAATGTCGAAATTGATATTATATCGCAGACCCCAGAATTGCCTCCCAGGTAGAAATAAAATTTGGTAAATTCAAAAGTTTTGCAACATGTCAAATGGGAAGTCAAGGAATTATAAAGAGGTGTGATTAAATTAAACCTCAAATCTAACTTACAAGTGTTATAATTATACCCTTATCTTTTGTATAAGAACTAGTGTTATATCCTTATCTGAACTATTATAAGTCAAAGAGTTCATTACTCTTTACCTAATTAATAGTGGATGTCAGAATGGCAATTTGATCTAAATAAGGTCATGCAATATGTGACTGAAAGGTGAATGTAGCTTTTTTATTTAGAAATTAGCATTGCAACGCTATTAAAATATGATTAATGTTATGTCTATCACAGGATTGCACAGACATTTCAAACAAGTAGCGCAGTAAATAGACGAGAACCAAATTACAAACGGTCCAGTAATTGTGAATTTTTTGAAATGTTGTGTAGGATTATTGTGAGTATTCAAAATAAAAAGGGCACAATTGCCAAGTTTCAGCGTCCGTAGTAATCTTAAAAAAACTAAAAAAAAAAAACTTCAGATTTATAATCATATTTTCGTTTAGATGCATTTTTGCTAGGAAAGCGTTCTACAAAATCTTGTAGATAATAAAATTTCCTATTATTTACATTTTACATTTTGTATCTAGGACTGATAGTTACCGAGATATGTGCTTATAAAAAAAAATTAAAAAATCTTTTTCTGAAATTTGTCAAACTTTTCACTTCAGAACGCTGTAATCTAGTTATGGCATATTTTAGGAGAATAAGTATTGGAATAAAATTTGTAGGGAATTTAATTACCTACAAAACGCATTTGCATTTTTCTTAACCAACCCTATAGAATGGGGAGTAAAACTCAATATTAAAACTACGGAATATTGCTTTTTTTGTTATAATATTTTATTTTCTGCTAACTGCGCCTCGGGTCTTCGCTCCCGTGGGAATTTCAGGATATAAAGTAACCTATGTACTATTTCTGGTATTTTTCTACTAGTATACCAAATTTAATACAAATCAGTCCATAGTTCATTGAATAAAGACCAAAATAGAGCTAAGGGTAGGGTTTACTTACAAATGGTTCAATAGTTCTGAATTTTTGATATGTTATTTAGGATGGTTAGTAAGTGTTTAAAATGCAAGAGGCACAATTTCTCCCCCCTTCCATGCCCGCCATATGTTGGAAAAACAAAAAAAATTGCCACTTTATTCAGATTTGCGCTCTCACCTTCGTTTAGATGCATTTTAGCTACATTAGAGTTATACACAATGTTGTAAAAATAAATTTCCTATAAAATTTACATTTTATATTTTGTTTCTAGGACTAATAGATGGTGATGTGCATTTTAAAAAAATCGCATTTTTGATCGCATTTGGAAATTTGTCAAACTTTTTACTTCAGAGCGCTGTAATTCATTTATGGCCTACTCTAGGAAAATATATATTGGAATAAAATTTGGAGGAAATTTAATTACCTACAAAACACATGTAATATTTTTAACCAACCCGACGGAGTAGGGAGTAAAAGTAAAAGTTAAAATATTACGTTTTTGCTATCATGTTTTATTGTCTATTAGCTGCACCCGGGGGCTTTACTCCCATAGGAATATTGGGATAAAAAGTACCTTATGTGCTAGCCCTGATATTTTTCTACTAGCATACCAAATTTTATCGCAATATTAGCACATAAGGTACTTTATATCCCGAAATTTCCATGGGAGCGAGGTTCAGTTAGTAAAAAGTAAAATATTATAGCAAAAAACAATTTCCGCTGTTTTATCATTTAGTTTTTACTCTCCACCTTGCAGGGTTGGTTAAGAAATATGCAATTGCGTTTTGCAGGTAATTAAATTCCCTACGATGTTTGTTCTGCTACTTTTTCTCCTAGAATAGGTCATGACTGGATTACATCATTCTGAATTAAAAAAGATTGACGAATGTTTGAAAAATGAGATTTTTTAAGGCAAAGGATTTTTTTTTTCTCGAAAACTGTCAGTCCTAGAAACAAAATATAAAATGTAAATAACGGCAAATTTAATTTTCTACAACATTGTGTAGAACACTTTTCTAGCGAAAATGTACTTAAAAGAAAATATAAGCGAAAAACCGAACAAAGTGGTGTTTTATTTTTTATTTTTCCAATTTGGCGGCGAGTGCAAAAGCTATTCAATTGTGCCATATTTATTTTCAGTGATCGTTCAATATTCGATTAGATCAGTTGTGTCACACCTGACCGCGCGTGCCGTGTAAAGTGCTAACGCAGCAAAATACCGTCGTCGTTCGCGTCATGAGTGGCCGGCCAGCAATGACCTAGATCGTCACTTCGCTCGGTATGTTTACCATTTATTACTAATATTGTTAAGGCGACGCTCTCTCATTTGCCTTAACAATGAATACGCCAACTAAGAAAATAGAAATTAAAACCGAAACGGAACGGTATTTACTCGACCGTTTTAAAGAAGAAAGAGAAGAACGATTGAAACAGCAAAGCCTTATTGAAGACTTAAAAAGTCAAATTTCAATTCTTCAACAGCAGCTTCAATGTGCTGTTGCATCTAAAGCTACAGCCACACTAGCGCAAAACGTAGATGTCCCCCCGCAGCCACAAGTCGACTATGGTACCGACGAGGAAGAGCTAGCCAAAGAAACAGAGTGGATAAGAACAAAATCAAGGAAAAAAGAAAATTGAATATGTCACCCACACTCTCACCACAAGAGGTTAGTCCCAAATTAGAGAAGGCAAAAAAAAGCCCAACACCGCCACCAATAATAGTTGATGGCGTCAATAATTATCAAAATTTCTACGACTTTCTATCAAGAGAAGTGTCAGCCGGCACCTTCACAGTAAAATTACTGAGTGGTGACAGCGTGAAAATAAATGCTTGCAATGAAGAAGCATATAAAAACATCGTGAAGCTTATATCAGCTAATAATTGTCTTTGGCATTCCTACGAAAATAAACAGGAAAGGCCAATTAGAGTTATGGCAAAAAAGTTATCAGCGACTTGTAAGCCTGAGAGAATAATTGAAGATCTCAAGTCAAAGGGCCTACAGATTGAAGATGCAGTCAACAAACTGAGCTATAAAACTAAAGAACCGCTGAATATGTTCATGTTGTCCTTTAGTAACAGAGAGGAAATTAGCAAAATTTACAATATTAAATCAATTTTAGGTTGTATGGTTGATATACAACCACTAAAATCACCAAAACTCATACCACAATGTAAAAGATGTCAGGCTTACGGCCATACTCAAACGTACTGTGCCAAAGAGCCAAGATGTGTCAAATGCACAGGAAGACATCTTACTAAAGATTGCAAAAAACCAGCAGCAGAAAAGCCAAAATGCGTGCACTGTGGAGAAGCACATCCTGCTAACTATAGAGGCTGCACGATAGCCAAAGAAATTCAAAAATAAGGAATAAAGTAGTTAAAAAACCCACTGGTCCTCAAGAAAAACCAACACCCACCATTCAACCGGCTAGCCAGTCTAAAACAAATATTAAACCTGGGGCAACTGTAACCACAAAAGTCTCATACGCCCAAACTGCTGCAAAAAACGCCACAAGCTCTCAGCACATAGATAAAACCGATACAAATATGAGTAAGTTAGATAAAATACTGAAGTTAATGTCGTTATTTGATGAGCGTTTGAAAAAAATAGAAAATAGCACTAAAGTAGCTATTCTAAAAAACAGAAAATGATGAACAATCTTAAAATCATGGCATGGAATAGCAATGGACTACTAAAGCACAAAAATGAATTGCAAGTAGTCCTTGATATAGAAAACATTGATGTGTGTTTTGTATCAGAAACACACTTTACCAAACAATCTCATATTAAGTTTAAAGGATATAAGATTTACCATGCTCTCCATCCAGAAAATAAAGGAAATGGTAGCAGTGCCGTTATCATTAAAGAAAGTATCCAACATCAAGAATATTGCAAGCATGAAATGCCAGAGGTGCAATGTATAGCAGTTAGATTAAATACAAAGAGGTATCCAATCACGGTGGCAGCAATATACTCCCCACCTAGACATACCATACGTAAAGAAAAGTATCTTGATATATTACAATCTCTAGACGAGAGGTTCATACTCGGAGGAGACTTCAATGCTAAAAATACTCATTGGGGCTCCCGTTTAACGAATACAAAAGGAAGAGAACTTATGTGTGCCATTACAGAATTTAATTGTGATGTTGCGTCTACAAGATCTCCTACATATTGGCCAACGGACCCTCTTAAAATACCTGACCTAATTGATTTTTTTATTTACAAAAATATTTCGTCAAACTACATAAGAACTGATCAGAGCTACGATTTGAACTCTGATCATTCAGCTATATACTTAGAAATCAACGAGAATTTAGTACATAAGAAGCCTATCGCAACTTTAGTTAATAAATATACCGATTGGGATAGCTTCAAATTAGAGTTAGATAAGAATATCGATCTTAGGGCACCTTTGAAGACCCCAGAACAGTTAAACATAGATTTAGAAAAATTTGTCAAGCTAATACAGCATTCTGCATGGAATAATACACCTACTTTAAAAAAAAATCTTCAAAAATACATACCCCATCGAAATTACGAAACTTATCGCCGAAAAAAGAAAGCAACGAAATCGATGGCACCAGACTAGATGTCCAGATGACAAGAAAAAGTTGAATAAACTCACAAAACAACTTAAAAATAGAATCCAAAATCATGTGGATGAGCGTGCAAATAGCTATCTCCAAAAGCTGACAAATAGTCGTAATACAGATTACTCACTCTGGAAAGCCACAAAGCATATGAAAAGACCAGCAGAACAAATTCCACCAATAAAGACTGCACATGGAAAGTGGGCAGTAACTAACGAGCAAAAAGCTTCAATATTTGCTGAACACCTGAAGGAAATTTTTAAACCTAATAGGCCTCAGGAAACTGTAGAAACAACTATTGAAGAAATTAATTATATCACAGATGATGACACAAATATTAAACTTGTTACTCCAAGAGAAGTCCAAAGAGAAATTAAACAGAACATCAATCCCAGAAAATCCCCTGGTTTTGATCTGATATCAGGAGAAGTTCTGCACAATCTTCCGAGAAAAGCCTTAGTTAAACTTACTCATCTTATTAATGCTGCACTTAGACTAAGATATGTACCAGATTTGTGGAAAGTGGCAGAAGTTATTATGATAGCTAAGCCTGGTAAACCACCAAGTGAAGCAACGTCTTACAGGCCAATTTCCTTGTTGCCTGTCATTTCAAAACTATTCGAAAAATTGTTACTAAAAAGATTGAAACCTATTATAGAGGCTAACAACTTAATACCAGGACATCAATTTGGTTTCAGAGAAAAGCACTCTACTATAGACCAAGTACATAGAATCACAAATATTATTGAGAAATCTCTTGAAGAAAAAAGTCTGTTCTTCTGTATTTCTAGACGTAGCACAAGCTTTTGATAAGGTATGGCACGAAGGCCTTATTATAAAACTAAAAAGATCTCTTCCCAAAGTCTATACCGATATATTAACATCGTACATATCGGATAGAGTATTCAGAGTACGACAAGAAGAAGCTTATTCTGAAGTTAAAGAAATAAAAGCTGGAGTACCTCAGGGTAGTGTTTTAGGTCCGGTCCTGTATCTTTTAAACACCTCTGATATTCCTTATGAAGATAGCAACACTATTGCGACCTTTGCTGATGATACCGCCATAATGGCGGTAGGAAGTACTCACGCAGAAGCAGCAGAGAAGGTCCAAATAGCTGTTAATAAAGTCCACGATTGGACAAAGCGATGGCGGATACAACTAAATGAAACCAAGTCGATCCATATCAATTTTACAAACAAACGTGAACAATACTACCCCATAGTTATAAACCAGAATCGAATACCATACGCAAATTCGGCTAAATACTTAGGCATGACGCTCGACGCGAAGCTTCGCTGGAAAGCTCATGTTAAAAAGAAGCGAGCGGAACTAGACTTTAGATTCCACAAGATGTATTGGCTACTTGGTAAACAATCCACATTGTCGGTATCCAATAAATTACTTTTATATAAACAAGTCCTTATGCCAGTATGGACTTATGGCATACAGCTGTGGGGCTGTACCAAAAAGAGCAATGCAGAATGCATCCAAAGATTCCAAAATAAAGTACTGAGGGCAATTGTGAATGCGCCGTGGTACATAAGAAATAACGACCTACACCGGGACCTTAATGTACAGTTAGTTAGTGATGTAATAAAAAAATACGCTGAAGCTCATGAACATAGACTGCTTCACCATGTGAACGTTGAGGCTATCCAGCTTCTCGACACCACGGACATAGTGAGAAGACTTAAAAGGACTAAACCATGTGATTTAGTGCAGTGATAACAAAAAACAATTTGATAATGATAGTGAAATAATATTAGTGTAAACAAAGACACATGATCAAAGTGCCTCCCCTTAAATAGAGACAGTAAGAAAAGTGCCGATGGACACATTCTTATACTACGAACTTTATAAAATTATGTCAATGTAAAATTACTCATTAGCCTGCAATCAGGCTAGATTGTAATGATATTAGCGTATTTAACTTTAGTAAATATGTTAAGAATAGGAAAAAAAAAAAAAAAAAATATTTATTTTAAATACTTACAACCATCCTAAACAATAATATAAAAAAAATTGAGTTACTGGACCGCACGTAATTAACCCCTAGGGAAGGTTCGCTCTATTTACTGCGCTAAAGCTATTTAAAAATAAAAAAATATGACTGACAACTCACATAGCCTATGTCACTCGGAGAAATGCAAGGAATCTAACAATACCTCTTACATCAAAATCTGTTTAAAGCTGTTCAGGACTTATGGTGGAATAAAGAAACTTACATACATACATACCTACATACATGAACCCTGAAAACATAACACTCCTTTTTTGGTCAGTTGTGTAAAAAGAACACTCATTTAGATAACAATTACAAAGGCTCTCTTTGACTTAAATTTTGCTTTGGTTTGGGTTCTTGTCACTTATTTAATAAAACTTTATTGGACACACATACAAAAGTACAGTACAAAAGTTAAATCCATTAATGCTAAAAGCATTGTCTGACAGTCAAACCTTAGGGTTAAAAACTTATATAACTTACCTTTAAACCATCAATATAAACAGGATTAATTTCACTGAGCCCTAGCCTCAGCGGCACTATCAGAAGCAAAGGCATCCAATCAGTTATAATCAAATCTTCTGTACTGGATGTGTCTCCTCTGTCATTGTTTACTACACATTGTTGTACTGAAATCAAATTTATCCATACTAATATTATAAATGCGAATGTTTGGATGTGAGTTTGTGAGTTTGTGAGGATGTTTGTTACTCAATCACGCGAAATCTACTGGACGGATTTCGATAAAATTTTGAACAGAGGTAGATAATGACCTGGAATAGCACACAGGTTACTTTTTATCCCGGGAAAAAGCACTGTTCCCGTGGGAAATTCACGCGGGCGAAGCCGCGGGCAAAAGCTAGTAATCTATATAATACATGCTGATTGGTACAATGCTGAGATGAAACAGCTAAAGAAAAGAAGCTTGAAATTTTGCATAGAGGTCTGTTATGTGGCATAAGTGAGCACTAAGAAAGTAATTTTGGGAATTTCACCCCTAAGGGGGTGAGGTGAAGTGAGTGGAAAAAATAATCTTTATATAATTTAGTCTATAGAAATAGTTATATATATAAAATAATAGTCTTTGCTGTGATAATATAAGAAAAAAGGCTGAAATGGTAACAGGTATGATTTAGGACTTTTAAAAGTGTACATAAATAGCTAAAGTGACAAACAAATATCAAATAATACTTACAAATATCATCCTTAACAATAGTGTTATCTAAAGCAACATGGATGGTAATAGAACTCCATTTATCATAAACTACCAGCTTTCTGAAATAAAAAAAACAACCTCTATTAAATTATTTGAACTTATAAAACTTCAATTTTTCTACTTTGATATATATATTTAGGAATAGTCAACCAGGGTAATTGTAAACGCTTTTGATTTTTTGGTTACCTCCATCAATATTATGAATCATATTTTTTTTATTTATTTTATATATTAACAAAAAAGTATATGTTGATATAATATGATACCTTGGCTATATTTTAATGCAATTACTTAAAGTATTAATCTCTTTTAAACGTCTATAAACATCTGTTTACAATTTACCCATCACTTTTTTTAACTTTTTTGCTTTTTGGGGTAATTGGAAACACCGAACTAGATACCTGTTAGAGGTACACAGGCTCTTAACTTTAATCCTAATATGTAAGATTCGTAAGGTGGTATTGTAAAATGCTTGTTTTCACACATAATAGTGGTATAGAAAAGTGTTAGGGGGAAATGGATAAATGGGGAATTCATCAAAATGCAAAAACGGAACCCTTATAAGATCACTTTGTTGTCCGTCTATCTGTCAAACGCTTAAAGTTATCAAGTTGAAATTAATATTGAATACTCGGATCCACGGTCTCTTTTAGCAAAAAAATAATCAAAATTATACGTTAACGTGAACAGGAGATATTCCCGATATATTGCGATTTCAGACAGCAATAAAAACCTACAGAATATTTTCCATTGAACTAAAATAATGAAATTTGGCAAAAAGCAAGGTCTAACAGTACTTATACAGGAATAAATCTGAAAATTGTAAATATGTTCTTGGAAGTCCAAAAAAAAAAGTGTTACAAACTTATTTTTGCGCTGGATTCAGAATGAATCCTAGGGATCGACCTACAAAGTTAAGTTTGTTTTTTAAAATAGTTGGTCTTTTAGTTAGAGCTATAATGTGAAATGCTTTGCGTATACGGAACCCTCGGTGCGCGAGTTTGACTCGCACTTGGCCGTTTTTTCACTTCCAATAATAGCACCTCGGCCGCTACATGGGTTTTGTTTAAACGGCACTTACCTAAGAACACGTCGCGCGTCGAGACGAGACGAGTTCGAGAGATATGAGGTAATAAAGAGCATTACCTCATCTAACACATGCTACATACATACACCCTTAGAGAAACAGAGGCTGATGTTGTTTAAGTTTTAAAAAAATTTCGAATAAAACTCACTGCCTATTGAGTGAGAACTGTTGAGTCTATTCAATTTGCATGTGCCTGTTCGTTCGTTTCGCCACAAGCGTGTATTTGGTCTTAGTAGTGTAGCGACTAATTACACTAGTTTACATAATTTGTGTACCCTCAAAGCTACTAGTTTTTTTTTATAGATCTATATATGTGGAATATAGGTCTGATTATAAATTATCTCCATCACGTAAGATTTGCGAAAAAAAATGTGTCAAAAATTCAAAAAAATATTTTTGCTATTTTGAGCCAGTATTAAAATAAGTGGTTCTAAAATTTTTAACAAGTTTTAACATTTATTATAGCTGTAAATGTTATTACACTCTTCAATAATATAAAGCAATTCAATTTTAAATTTTACAATTTTTATTTCCTGCTAAAACATTTTTCTAAAGTTTATTTATTTTATTTTTATTTATTGAGGAACAACTAACAATTACATAATAAAATCTTAACAATATGTATTACATGCAACAATTGGTAATTATGTAACCAACTACGTTATCCACAGTTTGAAAGAACAAGTTTTAAAAGAAAAGATTGCCACTAGATGCTATGAAGGAAGTAAATTAAAAAATACAAGTTTCATAAATGAAATATGGGAAATCAGAGATAACTAATGGTTCAAAACATGTTGTGTTAATTTCTCCATACAAGGACTATAACCATAAAATGTATGGCGAAATTAACATTACCCTGTTTTTAACATTACCGTTAAATTAACATTACCGGTTGACCCTACTCCTATCGCAACTAATTGCCAAGAAAGAATAAAATTTCCTTTTTCACAGCAGGTTGTGAAACTCAGTTTCCATGGCAGCTGAAAGGCTATTTTTGTACTTTCTACAAAATATTGTTTACAAGAAAAGTTCTAAAGGCCATTTTAAACTTTCAAAATCCAATTGTTTCCAAGTTTTGCTAAAATATATAGCAAATATAGGTAGTACCTACTTTGTTCTTACTGTTAAAAAATTAATTAATTATTGTTGGTATTAAAAAATCATATAATTGAACTTGCAGGGGATTGGTATTATTAATTTTTTATATGATAGCCAGATTTTTGAGCCTCATACATAATTCATTAGGAAGGTATCAGGTATAAACTACTAATTCAACATAGTCATATAATTACCAAAACTCACTTTAAAACCTGTGCTACAGTGTTAGGTCCAAACCACTGACCAACCTCTTTGCCTTCTGAGGCTCCCATCAGGGCTACTTGATGTATAGAGTATGGAGCTTGCTTCCTCTCTTCAAATCGTTGGACAATCTTTAAATATGTTGGATCTCTATAACATACAAACAGAAGTTGTTAGGTTGATGTTTCATTTATTTATTATTTAGGTTTAGATACACACAATTACCTCGTTTCTGGACTCCAAAACCAATCAGCAGACAAATGAACCCTCACAAGAGCAACCCCAAGTACCATCTGTCCACATCGCAGCATGCAACCCCAGCCTTTGTCAGATGTAAGACCCTCATCTCCAATAGGAATAAAGCCTTTTCTATAAGTGCACCAGATGATAGATGTAATATCACGTCGTATGCGGTCTAAATCTGTAAAAAATATTTAGGATTTAATTTCAAATATTAGATTATAGGCTCATACGGGTTTGAGACCATGTCAAACGGACAAGAATAATTAAAATATGCAATTGATTAGAGTATTAGCAGTTAAGTATGCGATGAAATTAAATTAATAGACCTTGTATTGCACTATATTTTTTGCCAAGAATCCAAACATTATCCTTTGTCTTCGGGATATCGTCAGGTTCAACGTTGTTGCCTTCCGACGAGAGGTAGCAAATTTCAAACATCGCGTCCATTGTTTATCATACTAATGTTTCGTTTAGGCAGGACTAAGACTTGTTTCTACTTCATCTGATAAAATAAAGAACAATAATACATTTAGCTCAAATCAGTAAAAAATCAAACGAAGCAAGCAAATCAAAACAAATATATTTTTTCATTGTTTGACACTTGTGGATGCTTGTGGACACTTGCTTGTCATAACGTTGACACATTACACTTTTCTATACTCTATGAATGACAAAGAGTAAAGTAATTCTATGGCGGGTGCTACACGCTCAATCTCGTATCAGTCTGGTCGGACTGAACGTCTAACCCACTGACTGATGGACTTATGCCCAAGACATGGGTATTCAGACTGAGCGTGTAACATCGTCCAAAAGTCATCAGTTTCCTATCAGTCTTTACGTGACCAGCCAGACTGACACGAGACTGTGCTTGTAATACCCGCCTATGATGTAAAGACATTAATGTTACGACTTTAGGAAAACCAACGCAACGAGATGACGTCACGCGGAGTCGCTCGGGCCGAGAAAATGAACGGCCCGGCTTTCTCTCACTCTTACCATTGCGCGGTCGACACGTTCACTGCATAGTGGTCAGTTAGTAGCGCACGCAATGATGAGTAAATCCGCTCACTGCTGCTGCGTGACGCGCGTACTCGTGGCCGGGCCGTAAGCGAGAGATTCTTAATAAACTGTTTTAAAAGGAGTGAGCGGGATGCACCGGGTCGCGGTCTTGAGCGACTATTTGCACGCGATTCGCATCGGTTACGTGGTGATGAGCAATGTGTCGCCGAGAAATTCCTGTTCTTTAAAATTTTTTTCTTTGAATATTTCTGAAAATTATCGGGAAATTCTCGGTTTTTTTATTTTCTGTTCTCGAAAATATTTCCGAGTTTCAAAGAAAGAAAGTTCTCCTTTCTTTGAAAATCTCATGAAGGGCACATCACTAGGATTATATTTTATACAACGGCAACACGTTGTTATTGCAGATCCGCATTTTTTGTTTGGTTGGTACTTTTACTGAAAGCTGACGGACCTTGCATGACATTGACATATATCATTAATGACTTTGACAAATTATTTGTTTATTTTCGCTGGACGCTTGACGTCGGACAGACCGATATGAGATTTTCTTATTTTTAAAAAACTTTTAAAACGTTTCTTATATTTTTATTATTGTAATAGGTATATTATTAATTATTGACCATTTTTTATATATTATATGTACTCTTTGCCATAATTGCCATTAATTTAAATCTTTTGTTATATTCAGGTGTTGCTTGTACTGAGTACTACTATACTTATTCAAAATGGAATCTAGTCCCTTAGATTTTGTTGCCCAAGCATCCATGGATTTGCAGGAGGCCCTAAGTAATGAAAATAAAGATACAGACAGGGACACTTTGTTTGTCAACCATATAAAGAAAGTATGGTCGTCTGTGGCTCCTGTGGAGGATTTCAAAAAAAGTTAGTCTGAATTTATACTTACTATTACTACTTGAACCAAATACATGGTCAGGATGAATGTAATTTATGTATGTTTCTCAAATATATATTTTTCATAAAATTTATATTTAGATTTGGAATGGGTGAATGTGTCGGAACCAATAACTCTCTCCCAACACTGCTCAGAAAAAGTTGTGGTGCTGGACTTCTGGACTTACTGCTGCATAAATTGTTACCATGTGTTACCTGACCTGGAATACCTGGAAAACCTTCACAAAGGCCAAAATGGACTGGTTGTGGTATGTCCCGATTGTTTATTATGATGCATGCATACATAAATAATATTATGATTGTCAATAAGACAATCCATAAACAACTGCTACCTATTGTTTTTATATGATTAAAATGATAATGAAATGATTAAAAGACCACTAGGAGCACTTAGCAGCTGCTATGGCTACATAGGAATTGTTGAAATTGTGTTTAATGCCTGTAGGCAGCTTCACTAGAAAAGAAGACCGTACTGGATATACCCTGTTTGTATAAACTATATTTGTAACTGAATATAAGTAGGTTTTAAAAATACACAGTAGTAAGAATGAATACTGAAGATAAGTGTGAATTTATATGTTTATATATATATATTATATTTATATTTTATAATTATTACTTATGATGATCTTGCAGATTGGGGTCCACTGTGCAAAGTTTAACAACGAAAAGGAGTCTTCTAATGTGCTGGCAGCTGTACAAAGGTACAACATCCACCACCCAGTGGTCAATGACCCCGACCATGCCACATGGTCTGCGCTTGGCATCAAATGTTGGCCTACTCTACTTATTCTTGGTAAGAACTATCAAAAGTAATTAGCATAAATAATGTAGTTAAAGCTATGATATCTTATTTAAGATTTTGTTTTGATCTTGGGTAAGTAATAGTACTTTTTGGAACAATCAGACCAGTTAATGAGATTTAATTTACTTTCACCACTTCTTTCACCAAGCTAAAATAGATACTTTAGATCCCAAAATACATTAGTTTCTGAAGTAAGTACATATTGTTTAATGCAATACTTACTATATTTGCCCAGGTCCTGGCAACAAGCCGATCTTCGTCATCACCGGCGAAGGCCAGCGAGAAATGCTGACGTCAGTGGTCGGCGCGGCACTGAAACACTTTGGCTCCAAGATATCTAACACTCCAATGCCCATTTCTCTTACCAAATATTTAAAGCCCAGTGAAAAAGATGATGAAGTCTTGTATTTCCCTAGTAAGGCAAGTACATGCTTCTTCTTTCTACTCTCTTTTCATGAAGTTTTCTGTCTCTCGTTTTTTCAAATTCCAATTGTTGTTTTTTCTTAGTTCTTTTTTACATACATACATACATATTATCACGCCTTTTTCCCGTGGGGGTAGGCAGAGACTAGCGATTTCCACCTGCTACGATCCTGATCTCTCTTGCTTTGTTCTTTTTTGGTGGTAAAAAATCTATAAATATGATAACTTTAATTACAGGTTTCATTGAATCCCTTTTATCGGGGACGCGCCGAAGAACCATTTTTGGCCATTGCAGACAGCGGCCACAACCGTATCCTGCTGACAGATTGTACAGGCATCATTCTGAGGATCATCGGAGGCACTGCCGCAGGATTTAAAGATGGCAGTAAGTATAAGCTAGGGCATTTGGCATTATAAACCAACCTATTTGTTACTTAGTAGTTTTGTAATGGTTTGACATTGTTTTGCCAATGTTTTTCCGATTAATGAGAAACTAATCTAAAACTAGCCGACTATCTATATCTTAAGCTGGATCTGCAATTTATGTGTTAACTAGTTGTGCCCATGGAACAGTGCTTTTTCCCGGGATGAAAGGTAACATGTCCTTGTCAGTACTTCTAACTATGTGTATGCGAAATTTCAGGAAGATTGGTCCAGTAGATGAAGCATGAAGATGTAACAAATCGCATTTATAATATAAAGTTAGGATTGTAAGCTGCCAGTCTGCGAATAACACCATTTGAACACATAACTCGTGCAGAAGTGTGCTCGGCCCAGTTCGACGCTCCGCAAGGCATCTGCTGGCTGTCGGGCAGCGTGCTGGCGGTGTGCGACACCAACAACCACGCGCTGCGCGCCGTGCACCTGGACGACGGCACCGTGGAGGTGCTGGCCGGCACTGGACAGCAAGCGGACCATGGAGATCAAGGTAGTGTTGATAGTGTTAACATATAACACCAACAACCACGCGCTGCGCGCCGTGCACCTGGACGACGGCACCGTGGAGGTGCTGGCCGGCACTGGACAGCAAGCGGACCATGGAGATCAAGGTAGTGTTGATAGTGTTAACATATAACACCAACAACCACGCGCTGCGCGCCGTGCACCTGGACGACGGCACCGTGGAGGTGCTGGCCGGCACTGGACAGCAAGCGGACCATGGAGATCAAGGTAGTGTTGATAGTGTTAACATATAACACCAACAACCACGCGCTGCGCGCCGTGCACCTGGACGACGGCACCGTGGAGGTGCTGGCCGGCACTGGACAGCAAGCGGACCATGGAGATCAAGGTAGTGTTGATAGTGTTAACATATAACACCAACAACCACGCGCTGCGCGCCGTGCACCTGGACGACGGCACCGTGGAGGTGCTGGCCGGCACTGGACAGCAAGCGGACCATGGAGATCAAGGTAGTGTTGATAGTGTTAACATATAACACCAACAACCACGCGCTGCGCGCCGTGCACCTGGACGACGGCACCGTGGAGGTGCTGGCCGGCACTGGACAGCAAGCGGACCATGGAGATCAAGGTAGTGTTGATAGTGTTAACATATAACACCAACAACCACGCGCTGCGCGCCGTGCACCTGGACGACGGCACCGTGGAGGTGCTGGCCGGCACTGGACAGCAAGCGGACCATGGAGATCAAGGTAGTGTTGATAGTGTTAACATATAACACCAACAACCACGCGCTGCGCGCCGTGCACCTGGACGACGGCACCGTGGAGGTGCTGGCCGGCACTGGACAGCAAGCGGACCATGGAGATCAAGGTAGTGTTGATAGTGTTAACATATAACACCAACAACCACGCGCTGCGCGCCGTGCACCTGGACGACGGCACCGTGGAGGTGCTGGCCGGCACTGGACAGCAAGCGGACCATGGAGATCAAGGTAGTGTTGATAGTGTTAACATATAACACCAACAACCACGCGCTGCGCGCCGTGCACCTGGACGACGGCACCGTGGAGGTGCTGGCCGGCACTGGACAGCAAGCGGACCATGGAGATCAAGGTAGTGTTGATAGTGTTAACATATAACACCAACAACCACGCGCTGCGCGCCGTGCACCTGGACGACGGCACCGTGGAGGTGCTGGCCGGCACTGGACAGCAAGCGGACCATGGAGATCAAGGTAGTGTTGATAGTGTTAACATATAACACCAACAACCACGCGCTGCGCGCCGTGCACCTGGACGACGGCACCGTGGAGGTGCTGGCCGGCACTGGACAGCAAGCGGACCATGGAGATCAAGGTAGTGTTGATAGTGTTAACATATAACACCAACAACCACGCGCTGCGCGCCGTGCACCTGGACGACGGCACCGTGGAGGTGCTGGCCGGCACTGGACAGCAAGCGGACCATGGAGATCAAGGTAGTGTTGATAGTGTTAACATATAACACCAACAACCACGCGCTGCGCGCCGTGCACCTGGACGACGGCACCGTGGAGGTGCTGGCCGGCACTGGACAGCAAGCGGACCATGGAGATCAAGGTAGTGTTGATAGTGTTAACATATAACACCAACAACCACGCGCTGCGCGCCGTGCACCTGGGCGACGGCACCGTGGAGGTGCTGGCCGGCACTGGACAGCAAGCGGACCATGGAGATCAAGGTAGTGTTGATAGTGTTAACATATAACACCAACAACCACGCGCTGCGCGCCGTGCACCTGGACGACGGCACCGTGGAGGTGCTGGCCGGCACTGGACAGCAAGCGGACCATGGAGATCAAGGTAGTGTTGATAGTGTTAACATATAACACCAACAACCACGCGCTGCGCGCCGTGCACCTGGACGACGGCACCGTGGAGGTGCTGGCCGGCACTGGACAGCAAGCGGACCATGGAGATCAAGGTAGTGTTGATAGTGTTAACATATAACACCAACAACCACGCGCTGCGCGCCGTGCACCTGGACGACGGCACCGTGGAGGTGCTGGCCGGCACTGGACAGCAAGCGGACCATGGAGATCAAGGTAGTGTTGATAGTGTTAACATATAACACCAACAACCACGCGCTGCGCGCCGTGCACCTGGACGACGGCACCGTGGAGGTGCTGGCCGGCACTGGACAGCAAGCGGACCATGGAGATCAAGGTAGTGTTGATAGTGTTAACATATAACACCAACAACCACGCGCTGCGCGCCGTGCACCTGGACGACGGCACCGTGGAGGTGCTGGCCGGCACTGGACAGCAAGCGGACCATGGAGATCAAGGTAGTGTTGATAGTGTTAACATATAACACCAACAACCACGCGCTGCGCGCCGTGCCTCTGGACGACGGCACCGTGGAGGTGCTGGCCGGCACTGGACAGCAAGCGGACCATGGAGATCAAGGTAGTGTTGATAGTGTTAACATATAACACCAACAACCACGCGCTGCGCGCCGTGCCTCTGGACGACGGCACCGTGGAGGTGCTGGCCAGCACTGGACAGCAAGCGGACCATGGAGATCAAGGTAGTGTTGATAGTGTTAACATATAACACCAACAACCACGCGCTGCGCGCCGTGCCTCTGGACGACGGCACCGTGGAGGTGCTGGCCAGCACTGGACAGCAAGCGGACCATGGAGATCAAGGTAGTGTTGATAGTGTTAACATATAACACCAACAACCACGCGCTGCGCGCCGTGCCTCTGGACGACGGCACCGTGGAGGTGCTGGCCGGCACTGGACAGCAAGCGGACCATGGAGATCAAGGTAGTTGAATATGGGGAAACTTCCCTAATGTATGTGTAAATAAAAGATTAATGGAATGCAAATAAATAACTGGTTTTATCCCATCGCTGTTCCCAGGCAGCCCGCCCGTGTTTAATAACACACTCAATAAGAAATTGAACACTTAGGCATTATTTTTTTTATATAGAATAGTAGGCAAACGAGCATGTGGGTTACCTAATGGTGAGCAATCACCGCAGTCCATAGACACCAACAACACCAAAAAGGTCACTGATGCGTTGCCGACTTTTTGAGAAAGCGATAGGCTCTTTTCTTGAAGGAACCAATATTGAACCTATTCGGAAACACCGCTGAGGGAAGTTTATTCCACAGTTTAGTAAAATGTAGTAAAAAGCTGCGCGATAAACGAACGGTGGTTAAACACCAACCATCAAGGTGGTGCGGGTGGCGGGTGGTACTTCTCCTTCTAATTATTTCAGTACCATAACAGTAATGCTCGTTTTATGATTCTTTAGACATTCAAGATGCGACCAATTTTCCTAAATTCTAGGTGGCAAATGCCTCGGTCTTCAAGCGTTGGCGTCGCCGTGGGACGTGGTTCTGTTCACAACTCCTGACATGGACATGTCCGTGAGACCTCCCCCCTCGCTTCCGCCCCCTATTCCCACGCAGAACGGGGAGAAAGAGAAAGACGAAAAAGAAGAAAAGAAAGGTAAAAAAAAATATTGATTTTACTCGAGATACCTATATTGCTTATATAAAATTTATGATTAATAATTTTTTTTTTTTTTTAGAAAAAGAAAAGAAGGATGAAAAACGTCGTGTGTTAATAATAGCGTGCGCGGGCTCCCATCAGATGTGGGGACTCTTCTTGGACACCACGATTTGGTGGAAGTACAAAACTTATTCCGAAGGTAGGTAATATTAAGTTTGATATTACGATTATTTACCAATTAACTTCATGGTTAATGTTGGCTGATGGCTTTTGTAGAAATTACATTTTTAATAAATTTTAGTCCTGGTTATTGTTACCGGGAAAGCATATTGCATAGCAATTCATAGATTCTGACTCAGGAAACAAGTGTGAAAATATTAAAGTGCAAATATGATCAGATTCCCTCTGTTTACTGAAGGTAAAGACACACTGAGCCCATGTATGCAACGTACGCAATGCTGTCACACGCGTCTTACTGTGTTGCATACGTAGACTCAGTGTCTTTACCATGAGTTTTCCACAATAGATTTCATGTCGGGACCAGAGTATATTTTGAGGGGTTTTTAAAATATTTTTATGCTATTTCGATTCACAAATAATTCGCTTTCCAAGAAATATGGAAACAAATACTGATAATATAATTACCTGATGTAATCAATAACATTTGCAGGTACATGTGTGTGTATCGCGGGGTCTGGCGCGGAGGCGGCGCGCAACAGTGCGTACCCACACACCGCCTCCTTCGCGCAGCCCTCGGGGCTGGCCTTGCGGACCGGTCAGTTACACTTAAGATACTAATTTTTACCTAATATTATAACTGACACAATTTTTGATGTTTTAAGATGAACGAAAAGAAAAAAGTTTTTTTTTTTAATATTTCATAAACAAAAATACGCAATAAAAGCCGCCACACACCGGCGGCGGAGGCGGAGCGGGTGCGGTATCTGGCCGGGCTAGGCGCGGCGGACGCGGTCCGGGAGACTTCACATTGCAGGCGGTGCGTGGTGGTGGCGGCGCGGGGGCGAATTCCCGCCTTGTGTGTGTAGTGCAAGCGTTACTGGCAACGCCGAAATTCATAAAATAATTCAGAGACTTCAAAATACCTTTAAAAGCCGCCACACACCGAAAGCGGAGGCGGTGCGGTACCGGAGGCGTGCCTTTTGTATTATTTGAGTTTGTAAGAAACGCTTCACACACGATCTGGAGCGGAGGCGGTGCGGTGCGGTACCGGGGCGGACCGCTCCGGCAACACAAACAGGCCGCGCGGTAAGCGGGCCGGGGGCGTGGCGGTACCGGAGCGGGGCCGGGATGAAGGCGGTATGAACGTTGTATGTCTGTTAGTATAAAGATAGACTTCACACTGAGCGTATGCGGTCCGGAGGCGGTCCGGGGGCGTGCCACTAGCGGGAATACGAGTTGTATTTTTTTACAAAACTCTTAGCGTATTTCAAGTGTAAAGTGAGAAAAAATCTCAACGGATGTTAAAAGAAGCAATTCTTTATCACTCTCGCTAGACATTATTGTACGCAGTCAATTATTTAAAGGTATCTCAAAGTCTCTGAATTATTTCATGAATTTCGGCGTTGCCAGTAACGCTTGCACTACACACACAAGGCGGGAATTCGCCCCCGCGCCGCCACCGCCACGCACCGCCTGCAATGTGAAGTCTCCCGGACCGCGTCCGCCGCGCCTAGCCCGGCCAGATACCGCACCCGCTCCGCCTCCGCCGCCGGTGTGTGGCGGCTTTAAATAATTGACTGCGTACAATAATGTCTAGCGAGAGTGATAAAGAATTGCTTCTTATAACATCCGTTGAGGTTTTTTCTCACTTTACACTTGAAATACGCTAAGAGTTTTGTAAAAAAATACAACTCGCAATCCCGCTAGTGGCACGCCCCCGTACCGCCTCCGGACCGCATACGCTCAGTGTGTAGTCTATCTTTATACTTACTGACATACAACGTTAATACCGCCTTCATCCCGGCCCCGCTCCGGTACCGCCACGCCCCCGGTCCGCGTACCGCGCGGCCTGTTTGTGTTGCCGGAGCGGTCCGCCCCGGTACCGCACCGCACCGCCCCCGCTCCGGATCGTGTGTGAAGAGTTTTCATACAAACTCAAATAATACAAAAGGCACGCCTCCGCTACCGCACCGCCTCCGCTTTCGGTGTGTGGCGGCTTTAAATTATGCTGATATATTTTACACCAATACAAGCCAACACTTCAATATGTGTTTATAAGCGCCTCTGCAATTTTAGATGGCGCAGAATAGTGGTGCGCTTTGATTGGCAGAAATATTTTCGCGTCATTAAAAATTAATTTCTGAACAGGCAGGTACATCGATAGAACTAATAAAAGTGGTTGTACTGCATGTACGTGCTATTACTTTGTAGGTGAAAAAATATCTATTACAATAAAAAATGTGTCCAATTTGTTAATAAAAATATTTTGAATTAATTATCATTGTGTTCTAGGTACGAATCCTGAAGTATTCATCGCAGATTCTGAAAGCTCCTCCATCAGGCGTCTGGCGCTGTCCACGGGACAAGTTTCCACTCTTTGCGGGGGCGATCGCAACCCCTTGGTACGTGTATTTCATTTTTAATGCCTTATGAAAAGTGTCATTGATTATATGCTTTGAATTTATTAAAAAAATATTACAGTGACCAAAACTTGAATAAAAAACTTTGACTCACATGTTATTACACTTATGCCTTATATGTACAAAAAAATACATATATTGCGTAACAATTCCTCCAGTTATAGTGCCGCAATAATTAACATAATGGTAATCCAGTCTGTCTGCGACTTGCGCATGCAATGTGTCATCGAACCTAAATTAAATTCGATACCAATCTTAATTGTTGTGATTTGAAGTAATAAATCCTAATCTTTTTAATTCCAGAATCTATTCGCTTTCGGAGACGTCGACGACATCGGCGTAGAAGCGAAGCTGCAGCACCCTCTCGGCGTGGCGTACTGTGAGTCCACCAAAACATTATACGTCGCCGACACGTACAACCACAAAATTAAAAAGGTTGACGTCTCCACGCAAAAGGTGTCCACCATGTCCCCCACAATGATCGAGACCGCTGACCCGGTCAAGTTCAATGAACCCTCCGGACTCTCCATGAGCCCCGACGGGAAATACCTATACATCGCCGACACCAACAACCACAGCATAAAAGTCCTAAATCTAGCCAAAAACGTGTGCCAAGAATTAAAAGTACGCCTTCCAGACCCAAAGTTCACCGAACCGGAAAACCTTATTCTGTACAAAAATGATTTGTTCGTGAACAAAAAATGCGGCAATTTAGTAATTTATTTCAATGTGAGCCTCGAAGTTGATACGAAGAATGTGAAGTTCACACCTGGAGCGCCGCAAAACTGGCATGTGTGTGTGCGGGACGATAGCAATAAGGACGTGACGCTCGACGACTTCGAATTCATCAGCTGCTCCCACAAGGGGAACAAACTACCTGGCAGAGTCGAAATGAAACTTAAGCAGAGAACAGATAAGACTCATTATCGCTTGTACCTGAGCTTCCACACGGCGTTGTGTGACGGCACCGTGTGTTTCACGCACTCGTTCACGATTCGATCGACGATTTTGGTTCGTGAGTCGGTGAAGTTAGTAGAATCTTACAAGATCACTTGCAAAGTGAACCCGGTCAGCCATCGCCCGGAGAACAAGAGCGATAGTAAGAAAGATACGTCGTTACCATTATAAAGTTCACACAGTGAATATCATTAGCCAATTTCATAATTTCACCAATACATAAGCGAACGAATTGTATGTAAACTCATTTAATAACTAACTTTTATGTAGTACCACGTAATACTTACCTTTTTATTTGTTAAGGATAATATTAATTGTTGATTTTATGTTGACCTCATTAATTTTAAGTAAACGAAACGTTATACGGGAATCGGCTTGATGAATTAACAATTTTACAAGAAAGTAAATAATATATTTTTATAAAATTTCCTATGTTTTCATTTTCTATTAGCTAAAGCACTGTTAATATATTATTATTATTTCATAATTTTGTAATCTTAGTTAGGATGACAAAATTCTCATTTTGTCATCCTAACTACTATTATAAATGCGAAAGTGAGTTTGTTTGTTTGTTTGTTTGTTTGTTTGTTTGTTTGTTACCTCTTCACGCTTCATCTACTGAACCAATCTTCCTGAAATTTTGCATACACATAGTTAGAAGTACGGAGAAGGACATAGGGTACCTTTCATCCCGGGAAAAACCACTGTTCCCATGGGAAATTCACGCGGGCGAAGCCGCGGGCAAAAGCGCAATAAGCAGATGAATAAAAATAATAGATGCGGAACTGCGCAGAGGTTAAGTAAAATACAGGTTGCCGACTTGCCTATTACTATATATGTTTCACGACTTTCAAAGTCGACTAGTGTGGAGGACGTCAAGGAACATATAAAGGAGATGGGGGAAGAATGTTTGGATGTTCAACTACTAGTACAGAATTACGAAATGGCATTCAAGTCTTTTAAAGTTATAGTGTCTAAAACTAAACTATATAGATAAATTTCTTTCAAATGATTTTTGGCCTCAAGGTACAAAGTATAGGCTATTTCGCCAAAATGTTAAAGTTAATGTGATCAAAAATTAAATTAGTATTATGGATTGTGATTTAACAAATAAGACAACTATAACATCTTTTAATTGTCAGTCAATTAAAAGAACAGCCGAGTTTATAGAAGAGTTGTGTAAAAGCAGCGACTTCGTCCTCCTCCAGGAGACCTGGCTTCTAGCTCATGATCTGGGATTCGCGCACAATATTGACAAAGATTTTGGCTGTTTCGCCACGTCTTCGGTAGACACAGCAATAAAAGTTCTGCGTGGGAGACCGTACGGAGGTCTAGCTGTGTTGTGGCGGAAGTCCAAGTTTCCTAATGTAACTGTACTGGAAAGCTCATGTGATAGGATTATAGCTATCCATGTGAAAACGGGTTTGCGTTCTTTTCTTGTAGTTAATGTCTACATGCCTACAGACGATCCTGACAATCTCGCAGAGTTTACAACCTGTTTATCACGGGTGAGTGCCATTGTAGAAGAGAGTGGCGTACAAGCTGCATTTATAGTTGGCGATTTTAATTCCCATCCTACTGCCAAATTTGGGCGCGAACTATTTAGTTTCTGTGACGAACACAAATGGCAATGTGCGGATATCGAGAAGTTGGGCATAGACTCGGGAGCATTTACATTTGTAAGCAATATTCACGGTACTCCCCGATGGTTGGACCACTGTGTCACAACACAGGCAGCGTGGGATACTATTGACTCTGTTAGCGTAAACAACAATGTCTCCTGGTCGGACCACTCCCGGTGAGTATTGTATGTAATATTAGCGAGGTGAGGAAAGTATTGTAAGCGAGGATATAAGTGTTCCCACAGGGATACGTTGGGGAAATAGGAATTCTAGTCAGATAGATAAATATTATAATTATTGTCAGACGAATTTACAATGTATTAATCATATTTTAACTTGTGACAACTGTAATGGTAAAAAATGTAAAAATATTAGTGAACATTTAATATTTATTAGTAATTTATATAATGACATTGTGAGTGTATTACAAAAAGCAGCTGTAGGTTCTTTCAGTTCTCGCACCAACAAGGTAGTGAGAAATAAAGAGGTCGTAGGTTGGAACCTCCACGTGAGGGAACTCCATCAGCAGTACAGACTAAATTTTAACAACTGGGTCTGCAACGGCAAGCCATCTACGGGAGCATTTTACAAGGCTATGACAGAAAGTCGAAAAAAATTTAAAAACAAGCTCAAATGGTGTCAAAATAATAGGGAAAAAATTAAATTAGATATCTTGGCCAAACATAGAAAGGAAAATAATTTTGCTAGTTTTTGGAAAGAAGTAAAAAATTTTGATCATAAGCAAAGTCTACCCGCTAGCGTAGATGGCGTGCTTCATCACAAACCGATAGCTGAAATATTTGCTAAAGCTTTTAAGGTCGATCCATTGCCTGTGCCCTCGAGTGAACATTTAAACACGAACAGCATCCGTCTGGGCTCTGAGGACACTGTTCGGTTCTCAGGGGAGGATGTCGCACGTGCAGTTAAAGCCATGAAATCTGGCAAGTCTCCCGGCCATGACGATCTGAGCCTGGAACACATTCTTTTCGCAGGAGATATATTGCTCTCAAAAATTGGCTGCCTTATTTACTCTATGTGCGAAATTCTCCTACTTGCCGCCCGATCTCATGAAGACTGTTGTGGTGCCTATCGTCAAAAACAGGACAAGAAATGTGGGGATTTCCTCCAATTATAGACCCATCTCCCTTGGAACTATAATGGGTAAAATACTTGAACAGCTGCTACAGCCCGAACTTCTTAAAAATGTCAGGGTTGATGATGCTCAGTTTGGTTTCCGTCCTAGTCTATCAACGGATTCTGCTATTGTATCTTTAAAGTACACTGTTGAATACTATAGAAGCCGCGGTACAACAGTCTATGCGTGCTTTCTGGACCTAAGCCGGGCGTTTGATTTAGTGAATTATGAAATTCTCTGGAACAAACTTCGCGGTTTGGGTGTGTCTAATGCAGTAGTAGACTTGTTGAGTTATTGGTACGGAAACCAAACAAATCATGTAAAATGGGGCGACACTGGTCGCTGTACTGTACGCCAAGGGGGTTTAACGTCTCCGGACCTCTTTAACGTGTACATCAATGGTCTGATAGAGGAGCTGAGGAGCACCGGGATTGGTTGTCATGTAGGCGGGGTATGTGTTAACAACCTCAGCTATGCTGATGACATGGTGCTGCTCAGCCCCTCTATCAAAGCTTTAAGGAAATTGGTTTCAGTCTGTGAGCATTATGCTAATGCACATGGACTGAAATATAATGCCAATAAAACTGAAATGATGATTTTTAAGTCTGGTAGAGGACCGGAGAACGTACCCGAAATTACAATGAACTGCTCTGTTGTGCGGGTTGTGCAGCGGTTCAAGTATTTAGGCCACATTCTAACGCCTGATCTTAAGGACGACCAGGACATCGACAGAGAAAGACGGGCACTGACGGTTCGGTGCAACATGCTGGCGCGTAGATTTGGCAAGTGTAGTAAATTGGTTAAGTTGACATTATTCAATGCCTACTGCCAATGTTTCTACACTTGCCAACACTGGGTTAACTTTACGTCAAATGCGTATAAATCCATGAGGGTGCAATATAATGACGCATTTCGCACTCTCATGCGACTGCCACGCTACTGCAGTGCGTCGGGCATGTTCGCCGAAGCGAGAGTGCCGGACTTCTTTGCTGTTATGAGAGTGCGCATTGCTTCCTTCTGGGAGAGGCTGCGTAGCTCTGATAACAGCATACTGAGGGCGGTGAGCTGCGGACTGAACAGTCCTATATTTAGGTACTGGTTGGAGGTTCATCGGTGCGAGAACCGAAAGTAATGACGGGTCCTAGATAAGTTCTAGGTACTATTCTTTTTTTTATTTTATTTTTACCTAATTTTATTTTGATATGGCAATTTTGGCTGCAATAAAAATTATTTATTTTTATTTATTTTATTTATTTTTTAAAAGCTAATTCACTCACAATTCATTTTCGTTTTGTCTTCATTCTTGTTTTCTGCCCGGTACTTGCTATTCCCAGTTCGCATTATATCTAACTGTTTAAAATAAACCAGCAAAGCATTGACAGATTCTGTTTTTATCTCTACAAACTGCAAGGAACGACCGCAAGTCTAAATGTCATTGCCAATGCTAGGATTGCTATAAAACCTTGCGTAACACTTAGCGGAAGACTGCGAAAAACACTGGTTCGCCACGGGATAGAATCTGACATTTGATTAGAAAGTTTCCCTGACCCCTGATCTCTAGATGCAAATGTCAAAAAAATCAATTTAGTTTTCGTGTGTCGGCTAATTGAATCGAAACAAGTTCATGATTCGCCCGACCTCTGCCAAGGACCAGCGTTTAGCGCTAATCGGTCGAGTATTGGCCGGATGTTTGGCATATGTTTTGACGGCTTGTTATATTTCTAACATTATTTTTTATCAATCAATCTTATCCCCTGTTAGTAAGTATACTTAATACCTGATTTATTAAATTTCTCATTTAGTTTAGTCTTCTCTTTCTCAAGAGTGTTGTAACTTTCGATCAATTATACTTCAACGTTGTAAATAACAACTATTATGGCGCAGCGATCCAAAATAAGTCTTGACCTGATCTAGCTTATCATAACTAACATAACCGTCAGATTTTTTAATACGCTCAATAGGCATTTGACATGACTTCCATCTGGCGGCCGTAGTCGTATTCCCATCAGTAAACTGAGTGTTGTGTGCATTTTCCTCACGATGTTTTCATTGCACGAAGCAGTTGGTGGTCAATGAAAATTACCGTAGGTATATGAGTCAGATCTACAAACTCAGAAGTACTTAGGGCCGCGCCTGAGATTTGAACCTGTACCTTTCGGACGCAAGTCGAGAGCCTCACCGACATCGCCAGCACCGCTTAACTTCAGCCAATGGTCCAGGGAGATACCTTATTATGAATGATCGGAATAGATAGTTCTCCATTCCATCAGAAAGCTCACTATTTAGCTAAGTCGAGTCTCACGACTCTTGGCTCTGTCTACCCCGTAAGGGATAAAGACGTGGTTTTATGTATGTATGTAGAATAGATAGTGCAATTTAACCTCCAGCTGAGGAATGCAAGTTAAACCGCCAGCCACTGTTAAGTTTGATTTTTATATCAGTGCTATTTATTTATTATATTTATTATCACACTCCTATTGACAAAAGCACTTTGATACGTTAACAATGATGACCTCGATAATTTGTAAAAGGCACACAAAATATTGCCATGTGGTCATTTCACACGATAACATTAATGCATAAAAATAAAACAAAAAGTATACATAAGCGTATCAAGTGTTTCTAATACCTACCCTACTACTATACAGGGTGTTTTTTAAATCATTGGCATCCTTTCTACTGGTGAAAGTACTCATGAACATGAGCAACTTTTTGTATGGGACCGACTCAATCCGATGGAAAAAAAAAATCTGCTGTTCCATACTATTTTCCAATACCTACTCACCCGAAATCTATGGAACAGCTGATTTTTTTTTCCATCGAATTGAGTCGCTCCCATACAAAAAGTTGCTCATGTTCATGAGTACTTTCACCAGTAGAAAGGATGCCAATGATTTAAAAAACATCCTATACCTATAGTAGGTAAATTTTTAGACCTAAGATGATTTTTAGACCTAATTGATGCAGAACATTTGTCAACCTGATCAAAAGCTCCGTAATATATAAATGTTCGTTCACTTTACTATTCATCTTGCACACAATTCTTTTTCAGCTCAAGCAATTTGACGCGGCAGAAAATAACACGAATCACAATATTTTGTGTCTGCTGTAACGAGCTTGGCGCCATCTGTTATGATGTATATATTACTTCACTGGTGGAAACTCCTTGATCAAATTTTCACCTGTATCGTCCCTGTAACATTGTAGGTATAGACACACAACCTCTGGTTGGTACCAGATACAGTGTTGCTATCAAGCGGTCAAGGGCAAATCCACCCGGCCTTCGCGTTCAGGAGGGGGGTGGGGAGTATGGTGTCTCATGGTCGAGTGCGTGGTCTATACTCAAAATGGGAACAGTGCCAGGCTTTTTTTGGAGCATAGAAAAGATTATAAAGGTAAGTACCAAGAAAGGTCTCAGGGTTCAGGGAGGTCAGCGGTCCTCAAACTACGTCAGAGGTATTTAAGAACACTGACACTGTATATTATGTTTGACGTTGCATAACCCACTCGATAAAAAAGAAAGGTAAAACATTGGTTTTACAAAGCGCCATAGCTGTAGCGTAATTAATAAGCACTAAACTGGATATTTTGTTGCACACATTTATTGTAAAATAATTTAAGTGCTTGATATGTTTATTGCCAGATTTCCGAGCTTACATATACCGAAGTATATTTAATTAATTAAAGTACGATGGCTAGGTATTTTAGAGACCGAACCTGCATATTAATGAATTTAATGCATCTTTATTGCATTTAATTTATAGACTGTATCCAATTTAATCTGGCATAGGTACATACTGCTTCTGGTTTATTTATTTGTTCAAGTTATTTTGCATCGAATCCTTATCTGCGTAGTAGTTGAGGTTTTTTGCGCGTGCGTTCTTGCCTCTCTTTTTGATGATACATCTACGTGAGAAAAAAATATCCACATAATAACTGAGGATCTTTATCTGACTTACTTTGGGTTACCTTCTCATTTACATTTTTATCTTATACTAGTCGTTCGCTGCGAACGTAGACCTCGCGACTATTAAAATACAATATTTATTTTCACAAAAAATTAAATATCTCAAAAACGGCTGGACCGATTTTGATGCCCAACGAACTTGAAAATTCTATTAACCATTCCTACATATATTCCAACTTTCATCAAAATCGGAACAACGGTTCGAGAGTTATCGCGGAACAAACATACATACATACATACATACATACATCTCTCTCTCTCTCTCTCAGCCTAATGACGTCCACTGCTGGACAAAGGCCTCCCCCAAGGATTTTATCCATGGGGGGTTTTGCCGTAATCGTAACATACATACATACATACAAACAATGTGTTTTTCGCTCCAACTTGAATTATTAGCCCGGGAAGTAGTGTCATGACGTGCAAATTTTGGTATCGGAAGAATTCACTTGGCACAGGTGTTCTATACATGAAGTTAAGCTAATTTAGCCCGGTAGCCATTCACCCCCCCCTGGTGGGTAGGTAGGGGGGGCATTCAAAGGTACACGCCGCCGCGATTTAGTTAAAAAATCATATCAGCTTCTATTTACCTACCACCTCGAGTTTGGTGTCATTTTCTAGTAAATCAGGCATGAGGAATTCATTTTTGAGACATTTAGTATATAGTTTAATAGAAAAAAAGGAAAATATTGACGAAATTATCAAAATCGGTTTGTTATTTTTTTTATTCAACTGTCAATATTTTTGAAAATCCTGAATTTTTTGCAAATAAAAAAATACTATATTAAAGGATATTTATCTAGCTTTTAAAAAATATATACTTTAATATATAAAGTTATCATAGATGTTTCTGAAAAAAATCGGACATGGTACGCGGCGGTGCCTAGGAACTTTTACAGTAGTCTAGTTTCTCATCCTTTTGTTGACATATTAATTTGGTTTTATATGCAAAATATACAGAATTTGTACTTTACTTAGTTATTGACTGTCTCTTATGGTCTGATGAATAAATAATAGTATTTTTAGGGTTCCGAAGTAAACATGGAACCCTTATAGTTTCGTCATGTCTGTCCGTTTAGCTGTCCGTCCGTCTGTCCGAGACTTAGCTCAGAGACTATTAATGCTATCAAGTTGTAATTTGGTATAGATATACATATTAATTACGCGGATAGAAATGTAGAATAAAATCATTAAAAAAGTTTTTTTTTATCTCGATTATACCATCGTGTGGGGTATCATTTGATAGGTTTTTCAAAAATATTATGAGTGTGTGAACATCATATTTTGATTTAGGGATCCGTTTGTGAAATATTTGACTTTAAAGTGCAAAATTTTGTCAATGTGGTGAAAATGCTATGTGAAAATACCTTCGTATACCGCTTCACTTCTCGACAGTCGAGCAGTGAAGCGGCATGTGGGACTTGGACCCACTAAAAACACCCCGGTGCCTCTACATACCAATACAGAAGAGGTGGGAACGGTGGAGTTACCACCAATCTTCCACACTCTCCAGCCATGGCAGTGACCTTCAAATGTCACCCTGCATCGAGTATAATTACTCCGCCTGCCTTAAATAATAGCCTCTAAAAAACGCGGACGATGGACCGATTACCAGGTCCATCGCCAGCCATTATCAAGGGGGCATAAGATGGGCATAGGCTCTTCTTCTCCGGCCCGGCCGACAGAGCTTCTCGTTGTTGCTCTGCCTCTTCTTTCTTTGGCATTATAGTCTCGCTGAATATCTATGCTTTATTGTGACCTAGGGCGCGATTTTCTTCACGCCATAAAAAGCCCCAGAAAGAATTTTTGCCTCTAGATCCCATGGCAAGGACCCAACAAGAATACAAGCAGCGTCTGCAGAAACTGTGCGATATCCTCGTATTGTACAGATAGCCCTTTGGGGTCTACGCAACAACATTATGCTCTCCTTTTTTAAATCATCTGCGCATATTGGGACTCCATATAATGCCATCGACCGTACGACACCAGTATAGAGGCGTCGCGCGGGTGTATTGGGTCCTATTAGGCAGTATCCTGGACGACGCAGATGCCGATTTCAAGATTTTCGGAGCCATATTCTTGAAATGATCGGAAAACTTCCATTTGGCATCCAGGATTAGGCTTCATAGTTCTAGGGTTCATTCAGGCGAGGTACTTCATAGTTCCACCAATAGCGATATTGACCCCACCTACCACTATGCTCGCATTTTCTGGCGGTGCATGTCTAGGACGATAAAAACATAGGGCATGGGATGCGGAACGCCACAAGACATTTCCCAGCATCGCCATCCGTCTTTCCCTGGGTACTCGACGTGCCTTTCTGACAAGTAGGAGTCGACAATGCACACCCTAGTAAACAGCTCTTAGAAGATGCAGCCGAGAACTGCCTTCCATCGGCGGAACATTCTCTAGCTGTCAGTCTTTTTTAGAGAACAGCGCACTTGCGGATTTGGGATAGGAAATGGAATTAAATAAATGGACACCAAAGTGGACTATTGCACCAGTTGCTGCTACCGCTTGTCGTGAACTGATTCGGTGCAAGCCACGGTGCGGTGTTAGGTGCAGCTGTCAAAATTCAATTAAAATGAACCAAATTATGCCACTGTGGTGGAAAATGTCGGTAATATAATAAAATAATTGGTCAAGTCCGTATCGAACTACCATTGTAGAGTTCCGAAGGTGCCTGCCTACCCTGTACAGATGTGGACACATCAACTCAAATTAACTCCCAGCTTTATTTAACTAATGACTATAATACAATGTATATATACCATACCATCATATTCAATAAAATATGTATGTTCCTACAAATATTTTTCATACTAAAATCGATTTTGTAAGTTTATCGTCTATTACTAGTTAAAGTGTAAAGCCTACATAATAGTGATAGTTTTCCTTTTAAATTCATTATCTTTACTACGTATCATGACTTTTTCCCGTATCCACCGACAACTATTTTCCTATTCGAAAGACACTTGACTCTTAACAAAATTTTGCACTTTAAAGTCAAATATTTCACAAACGGATCCCTAAATCAAAATATGATGTTCACACACTCATAATATTTTTGAAAAACCTATCAAATGATACCCCACACGATGGTATAATCGAGATAAAAAAAATCATCCCCTCTTTAGCCGTAGGGGGAACCGCCCTAAAAAAATTTTTTTTTCATGATTTTGTTCTACATTTCTATCCGCGTAATTAATATGTATATCTATACCAAATTACAACTTGATAGCATTAATAGTCTCTGAGCTAAGTCTCGGATAGACTGACGGACAGCCAAACGGACAGACATGGCGAAACTATAAGGGTTCCATGTTTACTTCGGAACCCTAAAAATACTATTATTTATTCATCAGACCATAAGAGATAGTCAATAACTAAGTAAAGTACATATTCTGTATATTTTGCATATAAAACCAAATTAATATGTCAACAAAAGGATGAGAAACTAGACTACTGTAAAAGTTCCTAGGCACCGCCGCGTACCATGTCCGATTTTTTTCAGAAACATCTATGATAACTTTATATATTAAAGTATATATTTTTTAAAAGCTAGATAAATATCCTTGAATATAGTATTTATTTATTTGCAAAAAATTCAGGATTTTCAAAAATATTGACAGTTGAATAAAAAAAATAACAAACTGATTTTGATATTTTCGTCAATATTTTCCTTTTTTTCTATTAAACTATATACTAAATGTCTCAAAAATGAATTCCTCATGCCTGATTTACTAGAAAATGACACCAAACTCGAGGTGGTAGGTAAATATAAGCTGATATGATTTTTTAACTAAATCGCGGCGGCGTGTACCTTTGAATGCCCCTCCTACCTACCCACCAGGGGGGGGTGGAAGGCTACCGGGCTAAATTAGCTTAACTTCATGTATATAACACCTGTGCCAAGTGAATTCTTCCGATACCAAAATTTGCAGGTTCCATACATTGGATGACACTACTTCCCGGGCTATATAGCCCTCGCTCGCTTCGCTCGCTTCGCTCGCTCGGTCAATTATATAACGTAAACATAAGCAGCCAACTATCTTTTAACAATGCACTATTAGATATTTCATCTACGTAAGATGATCTAATTTTTATATTACTTAACTCTTGCTAATAGATAAACGTGAAGTTTGTGAGATTGTATGTTTGTTACCTACTCTATCACGAAAACTACTGCACGGATTTCGATGAATTTTAGTACACGGGTAGAATGAAACCTCAAATATCACATAGGCTACCTTTTATCGCCAAAGAAGTGGAGCTCCGGGTTGCAGCTTGTTTTATATAAGTAGACGCAGTATGAGATCAGCCTATATAAAAAAAAAAAAAATCTCATTGCCATAGGCTGCTAATTATGAACACAGTTTTCTGATACTAAATCTATATTTTTATTAAATCTTTAACCATTATTTAATGTTATATTGTATTGAATATTCATATAGACCTAATGCATAGGTATTTGCTAAACCTTATAATAACGGCGAGGTTAATACACAAATCACGTCGATGCCGGCCCATGCGTCTGCGCACTAATCGTGAGACCCTGGGCATTAATAACAGAGGTCTGCTCGCATTCTAACTAGAAATCAGATTATCGTCCTTACACTATCAAACTAATCGATTGTCTGGTTAAAAAAAAAATGTAAACCATTATTGGCGCGGGTTGGCAGTAAAATCGACTCGAATACCGTAACGGAAAATGGTATGATCGTCATGCCACGATGCGCATTTGTCTTACATACATCTGCCGGGCGTCCCGTTAAGACCAATATTTAAAAAAAATATATTGGCTAGCTACTCATATTTTGCAGAGACAGAAGGACTACCGATTTGCAGCTGGACGCGATGAAATGTCTTTATCAATGATGTGATGGGACAACCTTTGTGCGCTTCCTTTAATATGTAAATTTGATAAAAAAGATGTTTACGATAACAAAAGAGACAGTTCAATGCACTTTGTGACCTTGACTGATGCACATAGAAATCCGAATAGTATAATGATGCATTACAAAACAAACCGAGGTATAAAGTCCAATGAGGTGAGTCGAATGATTATACTGATTCGATAAGGAATACAAACAATTTTTTATACGGAAATTGCTGCAATTATGAATTTGATGACGGCGATCATATTATCATTTTGATGCCTTTATCATATTTAAATATAAAGTCACATGCAGTAAACAAGACAGAAATTAAAAATAAAAGTTTTGTGTCGGAGGATAAATTGTGAATAAAAATTTGTAATAACTTTTCTGCGCTTTAGGACTTCGCCATGATACATACAGACAGACATATTTTATATGGCACGTGAGTGGATACTGGAGAAATTTCGTTCAACACAAAAAAAAACATGCCAAGTAAAATGTATTTTTTTCTAGCTTGGTGGTTACAGATCAATATTTATCGGCAACATACCATTGCCACACAGAATTGCGGTATTCCTTGTTATAATTGTCTAAGTCCTGCGAAAGAATGTTTTAATTAATTCGAGATGCCATGCCATATGCGACATAAAAATGACAGCAGAATAATCTTGATTTATTGTTAGCATGGATGGCTTTGTCGCTACGTGCCACGCTTCCAGTAAGGTTCAGCGTCCACCGACGAGGATGGTTTAGGTATGAAAACAGTCTACTACCATTTATTTCTTCTCAGGTTCTAATTCGAGATTTTAAGATAAGTTTATTTATAAAGAAAAGAAAAAGGAAGAAAGAAGTAGAGTAAAAAAATGTTCGACTTCGTTGTTATGTAAGTATACATTTTTTATTTGTGAGGACCTGTAATTGGCTTCCTTAGTTCTAATTGTTACTTAATCTAATATTATTTGAATACCTGTTCCTTATAAATAAATAAAATAAAATATTTTGTGCGAATGTAAATATGTATATGTATTATGTGTGTGATGTGAATACATCTTATTTTAGGTCAATTTAGACCGAAATTTGACTCAGTTCACTCGTTCTTCGCTGCTGACAAGAAACTGACAGTGGATTAAGCCTTTAAAGGGTCATTTTTTATTGGCATTCAAAACTCGTCGGTGACCACGCAACATTGATATGCACCACTACGGGACCATTGTGCATTCTAGGCAAATTGACTCAGTCAGTTTCCTCTCGATTAAGCAATCCAAATACTTGCTTATTTTGATAAAAATGCATCCTTTAGCCTTCGTTTTCACGTGATTGGAGCCGCAAGGTTTGGAGCGTGAGTTGGAGTCGTGATGCGAAGCAGCTTGTGTTTAAATCCGCTTGGTAATTTTAGTGTTTGAGAAACTAGAATAATGTACTGATTTTGTGGTTAGTAGGTATAGTTTTGCTGTGGAGTGTTTACGGCGTGATCATTGATCTTGGTATAAGCTATTATGTTCGAAGATATTTTGTTTAGGTGTGTGCCTGAATGTTTACAACAATTTATGCAACAAATGTATCATGCCTGAATTAATCATACTTGCAAGATATAAAATTGATTTAATTTTTTTTTCTGTTTGCATTCACTTTTTTCATAATATTTCGTAGAGGTATTTTGATCAGAATATTTCGGACATAAGGGGATAAAAACATTTTCGGTCGAATTTGTCCAAATAATACTTGCCGGTAATATCTAGATTATGGATTTCAGGTTCCGTTGCGTATAATATAACAAACATATACTTAATACGCGATAGAACTAAGTATTAGTGATTAGTAATTTTCCTATACGGTTTAGTAAATTTCTCTGTTCTTGTCGATGTTACAACAACTTTCTTGTGTTGTGTGTTTGTTGTGTTTTTAGCTTTGCCATTTCCCTTATTAATTTCCCGCACTAGCTGATAAATCATTGGACAAGAGTGCAGGTTTCCTCAGGATGTTTTCCTTCACCGGAAGCCAGTAGTGGAAAATAAAAACTACCATACATGAGTCAGATTGATAATTAAATGAATAGGATTCATACTTAAGACCTTTCGAAGCGTGAACTTTTAACCATTCTACCTTAAGTTACTACCTGGTTAAAATTACTTGAATGATCTACTTTTGTGTGATTTGGAATGGGAAATGACATGTATCATTTCCATATTAAGCAAGGTCTTTCTTTATTGTTAGATTTATTTAAAATATTGAGTTTATCACGATCCATTGAAGGTTAAGGCGTCACACACATAATATTTGTTTGTTAACATCGATATTCATGTGGTTCAATATAAACATGAGTATTTTTTACACTTTCAACATTTATTGATCGGTTACTGTGTTTGAATTTCCGAATTCTTTTATAGAAATAATTTTTAAGTAATTAATTCCTCAACTCTTAAAATACCTATAGATTACAAAAGTATTAATTACCGCTTTATATTCTAATTGTTTTATTTTCCACAGTCAGTCGATTTTCCATAGTCAGTCAATCAGTACTAAATCAAGATGACTTGTGTATATGCTAATGAAAATATTGTATTCGTCAACTGATTCCGGGTCTGACAAATAGTATTCAATATATTCAATAGTCGTAATATTTATTTGTTGTGAATGGTTTTTATTGTTTTGGTAGAGTTTATGTGTGGTGTGGCCGGTTTTTTACTTTAAGCTCCTTCCTATTTGCAATATTTAACATTTCAGACTGCTATATAACTTCGTATGATGGTCACAGTACGTATCATAAAATAGCTCATCATCTTTTTTGGGTTCCGCATCTTAAAATAAGATAAATATCATTAGATTTCCATTGGACCCTTTGGGCTCCCTTGGATATCAGGCTCTGAAACAGGCGGATAATTGTATGTAGGTAGGAAGGAAAATAATGAAAAATATGTATCTATAATCTTTACACCAAATTAGTTAAAATTATATAAAACAGTTAAAGTAGCAAATCAATAATCATCAAATCACACGCAGTTTACACCATCTTTCTGAAAGGTGTTTCTCCGTGTGAATTGATAGTACCTAGTACAAATACTATGGTACTCGTAAGTAGGTGCGAGCAATCGCAATTCATTTTCTCGATATAAGACAATGGTTCCCACCTCCATTTTTTATAAACAACGCACAATAGCCACGTTTGGCAATTGTTTGGTGTAAATAACTAGGTAAATTCTGATTATATAATAAATAAATAAATATATACGGACAAATCACACAGATTGAGTTAGCCCCAAAGTAAGTTCGAGACTTGTGTTATATTATTAATATAAAAGTTTTTTATCTACTACATTTATTTGATTTATGTTTTCACCGTCAGTTTCAAAAGGAGAATGTAGCTATTTTCGAAATATATTTTATAGGCAGCAGCATTTTAATATGTACCTACTAAGTATTTTTTTTTTGTACGCAAATATGTATATTTGTTATATGACAAGACAATGATATAAAACCTTGTCTCAGAAATGAAAAAATTATAAAGATTTTTTCCCTTCGGCTCTCACGACATCTATGATAAAGACGTTTAATAATAATATTTTTAGCGATACATGCATACGTTTAAAATTAAACGCTTAAAATACATATGGTATTGCATGAATTGCAAACTGGTCAGCTCGTGCAATACTAACAAAATACTAAAAATTAATGCATAATAATGAGGTATGGTGCGAGTTTGATTGATTAGTTTCTGTGTGTTTCTCTTTGGTTACGCAAAGTATTTGTCACCGAGACCTTGGAGTATCCTTTTTGGTGGGTTGAACTGAACCTGGGTTACGGTTGCGAGTGGTTGCGTACATTTTAATTGAGTGCCGTTACTGTAAGAAACGGTTTGTTGATTGATTGAAATAACAGTTGATGTCGTGTGAAAACAGTGTTGTCTATTTTATTTCTTAACTTATGATATTTATAAGTTCAATGTTGTTATATAACATTACATGTTCATTATTTATGTTCATGTAAGTTAAATTATTTTTAGTTGAAGGTATTATAAAGGATCTTAAACTAGAAGGTAAATTCACGAATTTCTTATTGATGTAAATCTTTATTACTACTCCATGAAAAGTTTTGACTATGACATAAAGTTACGCTTTGTATTTTACACATAAAAGTAGGAAGCGAGCTCCCTTCGCCGCCGCGCAGCCCTTCCTACTTATGATGTTACAGGATTCTTGCTCATAATGAGGGATTTGCCGAGACCCAAATTAAAAAAAAAAATAGTTCCAGATGACTTCATAGATGGCGCTTAATCAAAGGCGAAAGAAAAAGTTCCATACAAAAAGCAAAAATTCACGGGATTGGCATTTAAAAAAAATAAAACTTAGTAAAAAAAACATCTAAAAAGTATCAATACTGTGATTTGTGCAATTGTCAAACTGTTAGGTGATATTTTTTTCTGCCTCTGGTTGACAAGAAAAAGCGCACCAATATAGTTTCAGCCATTACGACGACTTGGCTTTCATAAAACGCTATCTGTTGAGACTTTTTTATACTGATTTTTTTTCTTAATTTAGCTGTCAGAAAATCGCTCATTATAATTACGCAAACGCTAACATTCAAACGACGAACTTTTGTTTTTGTTTGTGGTTCCTTTACGTTTTATTCCTAAATGAAGCTAAATTGTAAGTGGTAAGCTTATTTACAATACAACAATGTAGCAATTACAATGGCGTGGTACAATGTACGGATGCAAGTATGCAAAAAGTTAGCTGCGTTTATGCGTCTCGTGCGTGTCTATTAGTATGCAATTTTGCTGTATGTTATCAATAATGACCTGAGAATGTACTTGCGTTTTGCGTCTATACAAAAAATTATTTTTATCTAATATACTAGCGCCTCGCTCCGGCTTCGTACGGAAGGTATACACATAAATTGTAGCCTAAGTCACTCTGGCATGAAGTAGCTTTCTGTTGGTGAAAGAATTTCTGAAATCGGTTCAGTGGTTCCGAAAATTACCTACCCCCTACATACAAACTTACAAACACTTCCTCTTCATACTTTTTAATTAGCCAGTGTTGCCAGATGACCGTCTAGGTTTCCCCCCAAAATTTCAACGAAATCTCCCCAAATTTTGCCAAAATGTATGAAGATGATGAAAATTTTCCCCCAAAACCATTTTTTCCTCCCCCCAAAATGATACTATTTGTATGAAACGAAGATTTATAAATCCCTCCATCGATTTTCAAAAAAACCCAAATTTGTGGGGAATATATATAATACATCTGGCAACACTGTATTAGCACTAGTATGAATAATATGAATAAAGATAACATCATCTATATTTCCCATTAAAAATGTATTATCTCGCGCTCCTTCGTGCTTTCACAAATAAATGATTCTTTCTTTTGTATTTGTAGGTGTTAAAATTCATCAATCCGCATTAGGCTCCCGTTTTGGTCCATCCTCCTTAGCCATCCATAAGAAAGACCAGATCCCCAGCAGTTTGGCTGATGATGTGATTATTCTCCATAAATTTAGGAAAAGAAAATTATTTTTTCCGATGGCAATAATATTTTTACGTCTATGTTATTCCCGCAGGTCGTCTGTGTTCAACAGAAGCACGGTTTATACCTTCGTGAAAGAAGGTTTAAATATCAGGCCAAGGAAAGCAATTTAAAATGAGTCCGCTTGCTTCTCCCTCGTAGTCCAGGGGCAATCCCTGGCAACATGGGGGCTGAAAAACATGATTTTCTCATTTTAGCCTATTGAAATATCAACTGAAACTCATCTTTTTTCAATAAGGATAAATTGTTTTGCATACGTAAATGGTTTTTCATTTCTCATACTCGGAAAGAAGTGTATATTTGATCCTATATCGGGATGAAAATGCTTCTTCCCTCACGCGGGAGAGAATGTTTCATACAAATTCATTCGTACCCTAGGGAGGGAATGAATTTTAAAAACAGAACATAATAAATTCCTTTAGGAATCGGCTACTGGCTAAATTTAGAAAAAATAAATCTATGGAATTAATTTGTTTTTCTATGTCTATGGCTAAGTTCTAGGTTCTACACAGAAAAAAATACTGAGTTTGAAAAAAACTCAAAGAAATTAGATGAAAAACATTTCTTTTTTTTTACGTTTTTGGATAGTATTTTTTTGTACATGTGTTAGCCAATAGTAGCATTGAAAAAAAATCATTCTTTAAAAAAGAAAAATTCTGCTGTATGCTGTATTTACCGCTTTATTATCTTCGTTTTTATCCACATTTTTTTAATTATGTAAATTAAAAATATTAATTATAAATATTAGGATATATTATATACTAAATTATGATGCTTAATTGTAATAAATGAATTACGTGTATTTTTAACTAAGATTAAAAAGTTAAAATAATCCTAGAACCATGCGGCGGCCATGTCTCGCTCCAGGCCGCCTGGTGATTCCATAGTTCAAAATTTAAAAAAGACTAGGGTAATTTAAAAAAGACTACTAGGTACATATATTTATTTCATAAGCTGTATCGAAATCCAAAATCTCAGTTTAATTGTCAATAGCCTACTTTATAGTGGTTTTTTGTTGAATTTCCTTATATTCGAAATTAAAAGTAGAGTGCTTAGTTGAATGACATCAATGCATACTCGGACTATAGTCTAAACACCTCGTATGCTATTGCTGTCATCCGACCCTAGTAAAGCAATCTACTATAGAACGCATATAAACCCAAAACCGCATCATGCCTGTTATCCACGAACTTCATACAAAAACTATACAATCTCTTCCTCGAACTTGAGTGTAGACATCCGTGTATGGCATTTATATTATAGAAGGGTCTTACATTTCGGTGTCATCTGTGGTTTGGTGAGCTTTTTTCTCAGAGCAATAACTAGCTTTTTTACATTTATAAGGATCTTAGTCTGAATAAGCTTCAAGCATGACGAATCGAATCAAAAAATATCAATCGCCGAATGTAGGTAAGCCACGGTAAGCGCATCACTTCATCACCCACCAGGATCATATTTTTTTGTAGTCAGGAGAAAAATTGAATTAAATTTTCTACAGGAGAAAATAACTATGTACGTGTGATTATTAAAATTTTATTTATTTGTTTAAAATCTTTATTTACCAAATATATGCTATTTTAACGCAAAATTAACGCTACTTTTATTTTATGTGCCATGCATTGGATCATGATGATGAGTCACTATTTTTTGTAAATATAATTTTATTGTGATGGAACGTCTACTTTTTTAAATGAGAATACGTGGGGTAGGTAAATTACTCTGATCAAAAGAAAAAATACACTACGCGAACCTTCACAGAATTCGAGTTTTTTTATACAAGCGAGGCGATTAGTTAGTGCCATGTGTGTAAACTATACATACACATATACACCCCTTTAATACAACACCTATTTTTTGATTGAGGATTATGAAATGGCTAAATATCAAATCAGAAAAAACATTATCATATGATCAAAATTAAAAAACAGAATGAATGATAATGATCATTTGATTATTCAAATCGACGACATAATGTAGACAAGAGAAAAGCAAACGTGCGACTTTCAGTATTGGATTGGTGCGTTTTGTATACTTTTTTATTAATATTACAATTGTAAGTTCATATTACTAAAGTAATATTTTTTTTTCTTTCAAAATCATTTAAATTAGTCCTAGGTCCTAGGCGTCTAGAATTTTTGTCCTTCAATTACGGCGTTTTAGATAATAAAGGTTGTACAACAGGCGCATTACTGGATCCGATCTCTTAGCAGTTAAAGTGCTAGTGGAGTGGAATACATATCCAACCTCCTAGGGAAAAGGTTCCACCGAAAAAAAATATCGATACCTTGACTAACCTAATCCTAACTAATATTAAAATGCGAAAGTGTGTTTGTTTGTTACCTCTTCACGCTTTATCTACTGGACCAATCTTCTTGAAATTTCGCATACAAATAGTTGGAAGTACTTTCATTCCAGGAAAAAAAACTGTTCCTGTGGGAAATTCACGGGGGCGAAACGGGCAAAAGCTAGCAGTCTATAGCTCTCTACCTATTTTGATTGTTTTACCTAGTTGTACGTTTTGATGTTATTTGTTTTTGCTCAGCAGGTATTGTTAGCTGATGTCAAAAGTAGCTCGTCTATCAGGCCCTAAGGGCTCTAGCTAACCCGCGTAGCAACAGAGTGTGGCGTAGTCGATGACGAGATGTTCCAAGTTAAACACATCCGGTTTTACAGTACTTACTCGTGTTTATGCTTTGTTGTTTATGGTGATGGATGGATAACGTAACTGGACAATCCGCATCCGTGCGGTGACAAAAATGATGCTCGTTGTAACTGTTTGCTCAAAAATAACTCGGGGTACGGAGTAAATGACCTTTTTATTTCTTTTTTTAGTGTTTGTAACGGTGTGGTGCAATGCTAAAGAAGAATATAACTGAATCCGTATCGTCATATTTCATACCTCACAGCACTCAATTTAGCTACAAAAAATTGAACTGTAAAAGAATGCTTATATCACTGGTATTTTTTATCTGAAACAGAAATGAATAAACAATTGGTAGATTCGGTTGAAAAAAAAAACCGAGATACTGTACTAATGAGCGATTTTCTGACAGCTAAATTAAGAAAAAAAAAATCAGTACAATAAAGTTTCAACAGATAGCGTTTTATGAAAGCCGAGTCGTAATAACGGCTGAACCTATATGGTGCGCTTTTACTTTGTCAACCAGAAGCAGAAAAATAAATCACATAATAGTTTGACAGTTGCACAACTCACAATATTGATACTTTTTAGTTGTTATTTTTAATAAGTTTTTTTTTTTTAATGCCAATCCCGTGATTATTTTGCTTTTTGTATGGAACTTTTTCTCTCGCCTTTCACTAAGCGCCATCTTTGAAGTCATCTGGAACTATTTCTTTTTTTAATTTGTGTCTCGGAAAATCCCTCATTGATAATGTTGACGAGAAAGACTTCTTTGGTTGGGGTGGGTCTGCAGAAAAATGATGGGGCATTTCGTTCCCCTGTAGTCCCGGATGCATAGTGTAAAGTGGGACACCAAGGAGTTTTTAGTGAGTTCGAAACCCGTACCCACCCTGCTGTTCTCCCCGCGGTAGGGTGGCAAAGCGAATTGGCATTTTCACCGCGAAAAAAGCTATACTTATAAATAATGGAAAAAAATGTGTGTCAATGTATCGATAACTTAACTATAATATACAAGTTCCGTTTACTAATCGTAGGAAGTAATCAATAAACAAGGCTTAATCAATTACATGAATAGGATTCACCCGCGGAACTAAAATGACACGAGAACAAATATAGTGAAATATAAAAGTACATATTTTTACAACAAAAGCTGAACTGCCTGATGGTAAGCAATTAAAGGCTGAGTACATGCTTGCTGCATGGAGGTTCACAAAAATGTAGAGTCGCTCTGTACTAAACTGTAGGCACTCAACAAAATTAATCTGAACTATGCCTCATTAGCGATGTGCCTCCGAGAAATTTCCTGTTTCCGAAAATGCAAGTCCCGAAAATTTCTTCTTTTGGAAATTTCCGAAAATTCTCACAAATTTCTCGGGTTTTCAGGAAAATTTTCCGTTCTCGAGAAATTTCCGTGAAGTTTCCAAGAAACTTTCCGCTGGTTCTTTGAAAATTCCGGGAACGGCACATCACTATGCCTGATGGTAAGCATTTCTTTTGCGGCCAAGGAACTGCTTGCTGCTGCATTCACAAAACTGTAGAGATTGTTATTTTAACTAAAAAATGCGCTTCTACACTATTTTTCTAAATATACTTAAAAATTGCATATTTGTGTATGTAGAGACATCATGTATACAGTTAGTTGGTTAGAAAATCTTACTTCTATTATTTATTCAAAACTTTATTGCACAAAATTACAAAAATGTACAATGAACAAATAGTGGACACCATTTGTTCATTTATGCATTAACCATTCGTACATTAACGCCATGTAGCATTCTCTACCAGTCAATTATTAGCAATATATCAGAATGGTGAAAATTAAAATAAGAGTACGATAAGAGAGGTAAACCTAAGTTCGAAACCAGGGTGATTTTTGCTTACTCTCCCTTCCGCAGTAGGATACGGTATCAGTATTTATGTATATAATAAATATGCTTATAACTGTTGTTATTTAAAAATATAATATATTAGTTCCAAGCATTTTTTTCTTTAAGAATATACTGCATGTTTAATTTCTATGATCAATAGGTATAAAAATAAAAGTCAGAATTAAAATCACAAAAGCAAAATGGGCGTGTCGTCAATAATTAAAGGAAAGGCAAGATAATTATATGACAAAAAGTCAGAGTAGCCTTTAAGTTGGTCAGTTAGAATCACGTGTGTGGAGCCGCCCGTCCCCCCAAGCGTCTGAGCTGCGTACGCGCATCCCCGCTACGCCGACTATAAAAGACTTTGGCCAAACCAGCCGCGCGCTATATTACTACAGTGACTCTGTGATTTTTCCCGCCGTATTTATTTAATTCATCAATCAAGGTAAGTGATCTCGGCTTTAGGAATGCGAAGGGATGATTTGGGATTCAGGATCAGTGATCATTTAATTTAAATATTTATTAATTATAAAATATGGAGATTAATTAGTTATTGAAAGTTACAAAAAAAATTGTTTTAAAATATTCAAATATCCTTTTAATCATCTCGTTGTCTTTTCAAAATAATATGGTTAATTATTTAACACTATACCTCAGTGGCGCATTTGTTATTTCGCTAAATCTGTGAGTACGTTTCGTATCGTGACAGTTTGATTATAATGTGTCGGTGATTGCTGTCAACTTTGACATAAAAATTGTGAAGAAGGACTTGGCTGTCCTTCCATCTGTACGCACAGCTTGCAGTGGATTACGCTGTATGTATGTCAAGTCGCGGTTGCGAAACCGCTGATGTACAGATTATTGCCGAGAGCCCTTTTCTAAGGGAGTTTCGACACTTGATGCCGATGCCTAATGGTGGTTAACGAGCACGCAACAATTGAATTTAATAAACTTAAAATTATTCATTAAACAAGTTAATAAACTTAATTATGCACTGACACACCGCATGTTTTAACTTTATTAGTATTTCAAAACTTAAAAGTGTGCGATAAGAGCTTACATGTAGGTAGTGACATATTAATAACGAATTAAGACATTACCAAACCTGTTATTATATATTGCACCAGTTTTCTGAAGAAAAAAAAAACGTAGAGTTTTGTCCGACTATAATTAATTTTATTCATCCGATCTAATTCTATACACAGAAACGGAAAGTTTTAACGTAATTTTTAAACAATCTACTTAAATAGATAATATCGTTAGAGCCAAAATGATAGTGCAAAATTTGCATAACTCTACAAATGGTATTTTTTACGTTTAGTATTATGTAAATGAAATATACAATCGCCTGAGAAAATTTAAATTATTTCATTTGTAGCCACGATTAGCTGCGTATGATACGATAAGCTTTAAAAACTTTTTAGCTGTATATGATACGAGAAACTTTCGTGATCGACGAGACATGATTCCATTGACACAAGTTTTGCAATTTACCAATACATAACAAAAAATGAGCCACTTTGCAATTCGCTCCAGTTTCATTCATATGCAAGATAGATTCATGAGAACCACTGATTTTATCAATATAAAAAATTCTTCGTGACTGACTTAGGAAGCAAATATTTGGCATATAGGTTCCTTAGAGGAAGGTTCCGGATTTCCCGAAATTCCCACGGGAACAAATTCCCGGGCCCATACTAGTTTGATATACAAAAAAAGAACAGTGGCCTAATTCTAAATAGATCACAAATCTGTTTACACGCTTGGCACGACTCTGCATACGTAAAATCAAAAATCTCTTTCATTTGTTTGTCTAAAACTTGTTTACTTCAAAAAATATTTCTTATTTTTTTTCTTTTATTATAATGTGTAGACTTGTATGTATAGATAATGACTTTGGTGTCCATAAACACAATCCCTGACATCTCGCGATTGGTTCAAGGATGACGTCGACTTTACCCCGCGGCTGACTCATGTGTCAGGTCAGGTCATTTCGTGTCATTCTTCGACCCCGAAATTAATTTGAAGTTTGCGAAATATTAGTGTGACTTTGGATTGGAACCTTTTCTAGGGTTGTACTATTTTGTTTTCGAGAGATGATGCTGGATGTAGTTTAATTCTATAAAAACTTTTAAAAAAAGAGCCAGAAATAAATGAGTAAGAAAATAATACACTTACCTTAAAAATATACGTTATAAAGATATTAAAAGTTTAATAGTTATAGCAAAATAGTTGAGTAAAAAATTTCTAAATTGCGTTATTTTTATTTATTAAATTGTCTTTAAAAAATATTGAAATATTTTAAAGGAAGTAACTACAAAAACCATTGATGTTAAATTTGAAACTTGATACAAATGTTTTTTAGAATTAATTACCCTAACTGGATCTTTGACTCTGTCATTTAATTAAGGGTCAAACGAGATCTAAAGATAAATAATGTATTAATTATCAAATTATAACGCTTTTAAACTTTGCACCTAGTTATATGATGATAATAGTTAGCACGAGGATATTCTATCAAAATTAATTTTAATTGCTTTTTATAGATAAATAAAAAAAGCTTTGTAGTCATTAGGATTACAGAAAAGACCGATTAGGTATCATCTGTTTTAGGGAGGTGTTATGCTTTGACCAGCTATGCATTACTTCAGCTCTAAATTCTATATATACATAGTTAACAGTCATTTCTCGCGTCTATAATTTAGATGATTCCGGATGGTTTATAAATATTATATAATATACCGGGGCGGGTCTCTAGTGTTTAAATACATAAATGACAACACTATGTTTATGTGTCTTAATTATTGTTTGTAAAATGGTAATTTAATGACCTTTCATATTTGAGAAGCAGAATTATTCCTACTTGTGATAATAATAATAACTAATGTATTTGCCTTTGGGAAATATTTTTTAACATCTTTTAAAGTGAGCAGCTATATATCCGAACAGTCTACAGGAGAAGACATTTTGATAATGGGTAGGCCAAAAAAATAATTTATTTTAATATAAAGTAAAAAAAATATTAAAATCCTGTTTGTTTAAAAGGTAAAGTATAAGAATAAAATAAAAGGTTCTTTTAAAAGGGGAACATGAGGTCTTTATGTAGCCTGAACCATTTTTTTTTCGTTTTTGTGTTTGACCCCTGGGTCAAATTTTTTTTTTCGTTTTTGTGAACCATTTTGTGAACCATTTTTTTTTCGTTTTTGTGTTTGACCCCTGGGTCAAACACAAAAACGAAAAAAAAATGGTTCAGGCTACATAAAGACCTCATGTTCCCCTTTTAAAAGAACCTTTTATTTTATTCTTATACTTTACCTTTTAAACAAACAGGATTTTAATATTTTTTTTACTTTATATTAAAATAAATTATTTTTTTGGCCTACCCATTATCAAAATGTCTTCTCCTGTAGACTGTTCGGATATATAGCTGCTCACTTTAAAAGATGTTAAAAAATATTTCCCAAAGGCAAATACATTAGTTATTATTATTATCACAAGTAGGAATAATTCTGCTTCTCAAATATGAAAGGTCATTAAATTACCATTTTACAAACAATAATTAAGACACATAAACATAGTGTTGCAATATTTGCAGTCTTCTCCTGTAGACACTTAAAAATCCAAAATTTTTAAGTATTTTGAACGCATCCATTGAGCAAATTTTTTTATGTTGGCATTTCTGCGTTAGCTGTCATTCATTCGTCCATAGCACCGAGTAATGGCGTCTGTGCCAGTGAAAAATATTAATTTAAAAGGATACACAAGATTTTGGTCAACTTTTGAAGATCTTTTCTGTATTTTGCATAAATTGGTAAGTACTTACTTAATAAATATCTAAACCGTGAAGTTTTATGACAATTATATATAGGTTTATTAATTTGATTATGCTTTCGTGCTAACCTCGCAACCACGGAAATATGAATAAGAGTGGAAGTGTTAAGTAGGCGTGGCGCGGTCGCCACAAGTAAGCAATGCATTGCTAACAAACACGGCTCGTCATTCTAGTTGTGTTCTGACTTCGCGCTGAGTAGTTTGTTCGTGACATTGAATTCTCGTCGAAATTCCCTCGTCAAAATGCCATTTTGTTCTATTTTAGAGTGCAAAAATAACAGTAGCAAAATTAATCTTAAAAATGGAGGTGTTTCGTACCACAGGTGAGTAATATTTCGTTTGTTTTCTTTAAAATAAAAGTTCAATAATGATATTAAAAACTTTAAAATATTATTTGTTAAAAGTTACCTTAATGTCATTTATATAAGGTCGATTTTGTCATTAACGCGTGCTCCTCTGTTCTTCCCGAAACGTCTATGCTACTCGATTAGTGATGTACCTAGTAAGGTAATGTTTTGGATTTTATCGATATATTTTGTTTACATTGTATGAAATATTAATTTTAAGGTTTCCCAAAGATCCTGATTTTAAAGAAAAATGGATAGATGCAACTGGCAGAGTTGTTTGGATGACAACTAATTTAGTACTATATGTTCCGAGCATTTCGAGGAAAATAATTTCTTGATTTCGACACACTTTTTTTATATAACAAAATATTACGTTAATTTTTGATTAAAATAATAACACTATAAATCCGCGAAACAATATAGAAGAAAGAAAATCTATTTTATTATTCTGAGTTTGTATGAAAATTTGATCTATCGATATCGATATTGTGTTGCAATAATCAATCCGCTACTGCACTAATCGAGTAGCACTAGGAATACTTTCATTTGACGCTAATTTAAACCCTATTCTCTTTGATTTATGGGTCATAGTTGCTCAAAAGTTTTGAAACGCCATCTATTGTCGAGTGGCAGAATTTTTTCTTCAGTCGACGTTGGACTTTAAAACGTCTTATGTACGTTCTTGTACAGTACAAATTAAGCCATATGTCGAAGACTTAAGGTACTTGTTTGTCCGATATAGTCGCATTGACCTAATACACTTTGATAAAATAAAAATGACCAATAAAGCTCATTGTTCATCTGTAGTGTAGTGTATGATTTATAACTTAAATGTGTGAGTTTGGCGACCACGGTTCACTTACTAATTTTATCAAGTAACACTTCCACTCTTATTCATATTTCCGTGCTCGCAACGTTGTCTGCCATCTTATTGTTTTTAATTAATATCTTCCCTGTAGACATCTTTTCTGTGAATGCGCAATTCTTCTTCTGCAAAATCTTTCTGCGAATAGACTATATTTCTAAATTTTGAGATTTTTTTTCATGTGGCAGTGTTTTTTTGCTATTTTTTCTGAAAATATGCTGATTTTGTTATTTTAAAAAAATACTACAGAAGTGACATCTAATCTGTGGGCAGATAATGATTATTTGTTTTTTTTTTTTTTAATTATTCCATTTATGAACATTATTATGACTTAAGGGAAATAAATGTTTGAGATCATGATTAAGTATTGAAACTTTGTTAACAATTTATCATAATTTGATAGCATAAATGAAGATTATGTTGTTTTCTGTAGGCGTTTGGATCTCTTCTGTTGAATTTCTACAGGAAAGTTGTCCAGTCTGTGGACAGTTTTTGTTTATTTTTTTTCACGTAAAGTAATTATTTTTTTTTAATTTCTTTTTATTCTGATGTTACTTACGTTTATATTAAGCCGGTTTTTCAAAATTCTATATTCAAATTTTAGTTATTTTTATTGATTATTAAAGTGAGGATAATGTTATTTCCTGTAGAAAATTAGATCTCCTCTGTATCCATAAAAAAAATAAAAATGTGATTTTCTGAGAGATTATGAAAGACTGATCTATGTTTATATGATTAAAAATAACTAGATACTATGTTTTAATAAAAGGTTGATTTTCAAAACAATATAATATGTTTTATTTTTTAGACCTCACGAGTCACCGATTTTGTGTTTGACCCATCTGTGTCATTGGCCGAAACAATTCGTCTATGAGAGTGGTACCCATTGTTACCTATTCCTAAACTGCTCACTGTTACTAATCACAATTTCTCACGATCTAGACACATGGCAGTAAAACTGTGAGAATGTAGCATTGTCAACATATAGCACATTTTTTCAAAACAAAATGTAAGGTTTTCGGAAATCCGTTTTATTTATAAATACGCTAGTAATTTTAGCTTACCATATAAAGTAGGAGCAGTGGACTCAAAAATAATTGGAAGATAAAATAAATTTAAATGATTTATTTATTTTTTTATTTTAATCGGAAAACTTACAGTAAAATATAACTTGATTACTAAAAATTATAAACATTAAGTTTTGGCATATTACAATGATGGTGCGTAATATCAAAAAACTATTTCTAAATAAACAATTGGTTTTTGATTGATTTATTTCCTACAGAAATGTGACACCTACAATTTTCCGACCACTTCTTGTCTACTTGTTTCATTTCATGTCTAAGTAGTCCTCGAATAACCTAGTCCATTTTACTAAATACAAAAAGTATCTACACTCACACACACTTAGTTTTTGAATTCGTGTATTGACAGACAGCACGTTAATGCGTTTTTGTAGTAAAATAGTATTGCTCAAGCACAAGTTACACGTGTTAAACATCACATTTGCTTAAATTATTTGACTGAACAAATTGACCCCTCGTAAGTCAGACGACCCTAAATTAGGAAACTGAGGTAGGCCAATGTAAATGTATAATCAGGCAGTAAGTAATGATACTATTTTGTATGATTTTCTGTAGATCTAGGGATTTATGACATGTTTAAGATGTATTTAAGACTCTATGAGCTCTATGGTGAAAAGCTACAGAAACTATATACTGATTATTACCGAATTTTAAAAAAATATATTCATGGTCATTTTCTTATAATAAGTAGTTTCCTGGAAGATGTATGAGCTATTATAAGACTTTGAAATTTTCCAGAAAAAAAACTTCGCTGGTTGGAAAGGGTTAGGAAAATATGAGAATTAATAAGTAGGTAATCATTTTTTATGAATTCTGAGTACATATTTAACCACTGATCCTGGGATATATTTAAAAGAATAGTGGCTGCCAACTATATGACTGCATCTATACTATACAATGCAAGCACGAGCTGTCACTGCGCATGCGATTCGAAGGACGCCTTTCGTAACAATCGCCGAATCAGTTCGACGAGATATTATCGCGCGGTCGATACGTTATCTATTATTATTATTACTCATAGTAATGCCACAAATTGGCTGCCGGTAAATTTCAAATTTCGAAAGGCTGCGCGGACGCCGCGGATAGACACTGATGTCTGCCGCCGGGAGGCTGGGACAAATGCCACAGAGTTGCGCAACGGTTCAAGGCTACAGCAGATGTTTTACAAGCGAAACGACATTCTTGTCTTTTGAATTAAATCCCGGAGCCGGATGACAATGATGCTTTTATATAGGCTATAAGGAACAGTTGTAAGATATACCTAGACGTAAAAAAACATTATAGTTAGCTTATATTTTAATTTATAAAATATTTTTAATTTTGAAGACTAAATTGTCTTCAAAATTAAAAATCTTTTATAATCTTAGCTTATCTTCTTTTCCTTATTTGTTAAGAGTTGACAAAGTGGCCAATATAATTTATACTAGTAACAAGAGGAACTTAAATAAGATATCAATTTAATGAGCTTATTCAATTTATACAAATACCTGGTGGCTATAGTCATAAGCCTGAGTTTATATTTTGTCTAAGATACAGTTTTGTTGCTGACTCCTCGTCTAACTAATACACGCTCTTCATTCCTTACAGCAAATGAAGAGCGTGTATTTAGTGTATTAAAAACAGCAGTCATAAGCAGGAACCGATATCACGGAAACCCGCTTATTAAAAATGTGATTGTCTCATCTGATGTCATTATAATAATAACACTTTCCGGGTTCAATCTCCGCGACGAAGGCTCAAATTTATTCTTAAAACTGGAATTCTAAGCCGGATATACATGGCTTTATGGGGTCTTGAATTGGCTTCATCAAAAGGCACAGAGATATAAACGATTTATTTTAGCAGATATAGCTATTGCAATTTTCTGAAATTATGATATAGCGATAAATATTTATGCATCATCATTAATATTAAAAATAATTTATATTCAAGAAGCATTTTATACATGGCGCTATACACGTCCATATATTATTTATCACACCAATCAGGTTGTAAAACAATACATATATGTCTATTTGATGGCCGAAAAACGGCATTTACTTGGCAGCATTAGCAACCATGGTTGCTAGTATATCATTAGTACACTAGCTTTTGCCCGCGGCTTCGCCTGCGTGAATTTTCCACTGGAACAGTGTATTTCCCGGGATGAAGTGAAGTTTATGTGTATGCGAAATTTCAGGAAGATTGGTTCAGAAAATAAAGCGTAAAGAGGTAACAAAAACAAATGAACAAACTCACTTTCGCATTTATAATATTAGTTAGGATATATGTTCATAAATGTATCAGTGCTTCTAAATAGTAAAGAAAATCATTAAAAACGTTAAAGTTCAGTGACGAATAAATCCATTATTCGTCACTGAACTTTAACGCGTTGATGTCTTTTTGTTGAACTCGCCCTCGCCTCGTAGCGTTTGATTAAAAAAAGCTAATTATAAAAATACTGACCTATCTATATACATTGAATGCTTGTACGTACGAGTATATGCAATGATAAAATTATCTGCTTTATTAATTACTAGCTTTTGCCCACGGCTTCGCCCGCGTGAATTTTTTCCCGGGATAAAAAGTAGCCTATGTGCTATTCCAGGTCATTATCTACCTCTGTACCAAATTTCATCGAAATCCGTCCAGTAGATTTTGCGTGATTGAGTAACAAACATCCTCACAAACTCACATCCAAACTTTCGCATTTATAATATTAGTATAGAAGTATAGATGTAATGCTAAATGGCAACCAATAATATTAAAATAAAATGTAGAACGAACAAAAAAAACGCGTTCATAAATTATTAATATCGAATGGGATTTTTTGCATAAATAAGAAATCAATGCATTTTTTAGTATCATATTTTTTAGTTTAGAAATGTATAGGTATATCTGAACTAAAATATATGATACTATTTTTACCGACTGATTTATTTCCAAATATGATTTATGATGAAGAGAGATCTGCAAGGATCGTAGCAGGTGGAAATCGCTTATCTCTGCCTATACCCCCACGGGAAAAAAGCGTGATAATATGTATGTATGATTTATGATTGCCTGCAGCTTTGTCTGTGTTTGTTTGTCTGTATTGAATAAAAAATAAATATTATTAATGCTTTACGAGTTTTCAAATAGCCGACCACCCAGGTGGATCTATTGAGTGGTCAGTTGGTAACAAACATATTTTATTAGCTTAAATTATAAAATTTAATTTTCCTTTATTTGGCTTCAAATTTATTATACTTAGTTAGAGTTTAGACTCTACTACACATGCTGATGTATTTGTAATTTCAAAGCACTTGCTATTAATAGTGGATCTTATTAATACCTCTGCCCATAATCCCTATCACCCCGTGCTTTTGCCTTTACATTATCGCACAAGTACCGTAATGAATGTGCATAGGTACCTAATTAAATTAATTTCGTACAAGACTTCGAGTTAAAAAACATGTGCCGCATGTACACGTATACATTGATCATTATACATACATACTCTGCTTTTTTATCGCGCCTTGTATAATTATGACTAACATAGCACACTTATATCATAAACAAATATATCGCGGACAAATCACACAGATTGAGTTAGCCCCAAAGTAATAATGTACTATTATCTTGGTCTACTCATTCAATTTATTCACGCCACATGCCAATTAATTTCGTACGTAATAAAAAGACAAACAAAATATTGTAACCAACAGGTTGCAATATGAGGACCGCTAAGCTTTTGCAAGCTCGACGATCAATCAAGAGCTTTCCCCATCGATGGGGTACCGCACGGTCACAGTAATGTTTGCACTTACATAAATTACGTTGCCGCATGCAAAACATCTTACGAAATATATTTTTCAAGACTTGCCCGAAGTGGCTCTTATCGATCGTTTTTATAATCACTACTTATACGGGGCTCTTGCACTAGTAGCACAGTAATTCATGATTTAAAAACAATATACCTAAGTATATAAATAGGACGCTGACTGATCCGAGCCGAAACTAATGAATGTAGAAACTTGATTTTTTGCAGAGGTTCTGTATACCTTCTAAGTGAGTACTAAGAAATCTTAGAAATTCCAATAAGATGTGCAAGTTTATATGAAATTCGGGGGCGCGCGAGCGAGCATTTTTATATATTCACGCCAATAAGGAACGATAATATGATGAATTTTAAAACAGTTATTTGACTAACGAATCGCACTAAATTATGTATTAAGAATAAATTTTTGATGTTATTGATAAATAGAGGAAATAGATGTTTATTGTAGTTTATATTTTAATTCGTGGCTCATCCGTATTTTACCTGTAATTTATTGAGATCGACGCATATCTATGCATATTAGATATAAGTGTGTCTACGTCAGAGCCAAGACAAGGCCTCGTCGAATATTCGTCTCCGAGGTCGAAGGTTATTAGCGAACGAAGAGGTTCCGTATGTCACGACCGTTTGACGATCACATAGTTTTATAACATTTTAGCATTGAACTTGCTTGGCTTGACTTGCCTCAGGCCCGAGGCCGATCGGAAAGTTTAATTTGGTTTTAGTTTTGACTGATAAAGGACTGAAAACAAATGAAGGTTTCTCATGGTATTTGATCGCAAGTTCTAGTGATTTCGGGGAAATAAAGATTGTAGTATTTAATTAAAATCATGGATTGAGCTATATATTTAGCAGATAAAAGTGACTTCAAAACTAGTACCTACTCTGCATTAATTAGTATTTTTTTCCAAAATTTTCATTCATGCCTCTTTTATAACTTCGATTACAGTAATCTGAATAACGAAACGCCACGAGACTGTTATGAAATTACAATAATCATGTCATCTATATTCTATAAATCTCTTTTACTAATGTCACATTGTCATAATAATAAAGTTTCTCCAAATAACGACTTGAATCCTAAGCAGAAGCATTATTGCATAGACTTAAGTACATAACTTTCACGTGTTACGACTGAGGTTATCTACATATAACAACTGCTAATCTTTTATCAACCTATGTATTTAAGTAGGTATGTGCTGTGCATTTCCGTACACTCAGCAGCATCACCGACTTTCCATAACCACCTCGACATTAACATACTCCTATTTATTATTTCTGGAAAAAAAAAATATAATTCCAAGAATTTTAATTATATTATACATCTCAAAGCTACAAACTACTAGCATTTCGGAACGACCACTGCTGAGAAGAAATGCCGAACGAAACTGATTAAAGTATTGGTCGCCTATCGTGGGGCTTTTGTCTATATTGCCTACCTTTCAGAGAATCTCTTGAATTCTATTCAAAAACTATTATCTTATTCCTTTACTGGGGTTGGTGTAGTATTATCGTCATGTAGTTTGACAGGGCGCTAGATAGACCGAGTGCAGTGAACGATGCACGAATTTGCAGGATCGTGACCGAAGTCGGCCGACCTCGTGTTGCAACACACATTGTGCCTGAGAACCTCGCACTAAATTCGCGATTGAGACAGATCTGCGAACTAACAGTTGTATGTCCTATTGTTAAACTGGCTCCCGTAATTACATTTCCAGAGGCCGGTGTTAATCTCAACTTAAAGGTTTTTATTAGCGGCTTCAAGATTGGATTTATTATCTTGGAGAAAAATCTTCTGTAACATGATCGATAGTGTTGCATTAAGAGCTTTACGGCATTAAAGTATATTTTTAGAAAAATATAAAAGAATTCCTCTATATTTTTCTACTCTTTGAAGAAGTATAAAGGAAAAAAGAAGATTTTTCAGGAATTTGATTGATTTTTGATTATAAAATACTTAAATGCCGTAAAGCTCTTAATGCAACACTATCGATCATGTTACTCGTATGCATAGATCTTACGATTCTATAATGTATCTTTTGCTGCGTTATGAAAGTATATTAAACTGCAATTTAGTTTAGTGTCTGATAATAGAATGATCTTTGACCGACATAGTTGTAATGCAGTATTTATTTACGTCTCATATTTCTCTAACAATGTCTTTGCAGCTGGCTGTCTGACATAACCTTCCTTAAAAATGTTGTTATAGAAAAGTACTGGCAATCATGACCTACTCTTTGGAAATGAGATACAAAAACAAGATGTCGTCCTTAGTTAAAACATCACTGGGGGTTCAGAGGTCAAATACATACTTCTAATTTTTACAACATTGTAAAGTACCTTAACTATAAAACAATTGCGTGTAATTACCATATTTGGGTGAGGAAGTCAATTATAAGCAGCCCTGAGATTGCACGATGCATCTTGCCATAAAGTGGTCGTGATGAGTCGTCCGTCTATGCTTTATTGATGAGGTGGGATCGCAATTATCCGCTTACGGTCACACCACTTGTAAAGTACTTCACATGCATGTCAAGGCTGCCAATACCAATATACTACCTACAGATGTCTCGCCCGAGTCCATGCCCGCTTCCGTATCTATCGGCATTATGACATTATTCATACAGTTTTTATTTCAGCCAGCACTTATCCTAAGCACATCGCAACTTTTTTATTAGCATACATTCAATATTTGTTCACACATCATCCAAGATATTGATTACTTAGCTGAGCTATTCAACTTATTATCTATGCCACAAAAAGTCGGTACACATTTGCAGTGTTTATTTTTAAAGACTCAACAATATTTGCATAAATAAACGTACTTATTAAAACTGTCGGGTGTGGTGTCATGACACAGTTCGCGAGTTAGCAGGTCGAAGTCGTTTCGATAGTGATACAGAATGCCTGGGGCATAGCCTGGTGCTACGGCTGCAGAGGTCCGCGACACACTTACTTATATAACAGTTGACCAATGTGTCACCAGCCTTACCGCATTGACCATTCAAAAACAATCGAACCGCTGCTGTTGCCACTTGTATGTGACATCATTGCGTGTAAATATTTGCAAGTGATCACACAGCCCATCCTTCAACATGACACTGTGGAAACTTTAACATGGGTAACAGATGAATGAATCGTGAGACATGTTCGTCATTATCCGAAAAGGAAATATGTTACTCAATATGTTAACGTATGGTCCAGTGCCCCAGTCAGTCAGCCTCTGTCGTGGATGACAGAATTTCGATTCGTGTTGCATGTAGCACTTTTTAAATGATGCAATTTAGTGTCAGTGAGAGCTATGATGAAATTAAGGGGATACGAGCACTAAGAGCAGCTGCAGACATAATTTTCTTTATAATCAAATCAATGTAATATGATTGGTAATCATTGTATGATTTATATTGATAAAAGCAATCATTAGAAAAAAATGCTAATGATATATTTAATAATTAGTTTATAAACTTAACATTAAATATATTATTACCTATTTAGAACAAAAATAGTCAAGAACATTTTAATTACAAACATCATTAGGATTTCAGTCATTAGCTTAGCTAAAATAAGTTTAGCCGAAATAATACTACCAGATGAGGTTACTTTTTATAACAGTTATATCATGCACAATTTATTTTAATCACAGAGCTTATGAAACGCATGGAATTTTTAATTATGAGCCCGGGGTTGCGCAGGCGCAAGCACAGAATGCCGGAGGTACTAAAAGTCAATCGTGAGTTGATTGCGTCCGCTCATCACTCGGTGATTCTGTTCGCCCATTAAGGGGGTGATAGACGTACGAACTTAAAGTCTGCGGTTTTAAAGATCGCGAACTTACTTGGCTCGACGTCGGCGATACACGCGCCAACTTACTCATACCGTATCGCGATGTCGTCCACTGAAGAAGCTTTGTGTTATTTATTTCTAATAAATTATTGTAGCTTCTAATTTTTGTCTTTGTAGTCGTTGCTTCTAATTTTCCAAAGACAAGGGTTATTTCGGAAAGCTTCTATAAATTCGGTTAGCAGTTCATGTGAATAAGTTCGAAAATCACACATTTTGAGAAATTTCTGAATCAAAATTAACAAAAATTGCAATTTAAACAAGCGTGCGCGTCCACAGACTGGCGAAACAAAATGGCGGCTCGCGGCTCGCAGTGCTGCCACACGTACGAGCCAAGACGAGCTACGAGTAAGATTTCAAACCGGTTGGATCGCCGACGAACTTACTCGGCGGTTTTAAAGTACGCGTACTTGCGGTGACACACGAGCGAAAAAGGTCGTCGAGCCATAAGTACGCGTACTTGCTCGCCCGTCTATCACCCACTTTAAATGACTATTAACCCCACATTGGCATTTAATGTTTGGTAGCAGTTAATGTTATCTACGAGTCTAGCCCTCAAATTCGAGGAATACTCCAATAAATTATGCGTTAACCACTTTAAGGCTACGTAGGAATGCTCTTACGCTGATTTTATGTACGTAGGTAAAATCAAAGTCGTAGAGTGACCAAACTGAACTGCGAAGATAATAATAATATTCTGTGTGGCTCTGTAGGTTCCCTGGAGTCTTATGTACCTATATTCTAAAATATCAACTACCTATCTACTACTAATAATACTTTTGCGTTTATAAAATACGATAAATTGGTGGTACTTTATTTTAAGTTTACATACTTAATTCAAAATGTCAATGAAAAAAAAAAAACACGACAACACATGACGTGCTAATTTATTTATGCAATCAACACGTCTTGAATGGAACCAACCTTTTAGAATACGTCTAATGAGTAATCATGTTAAAAAAACAGTAATTATGTAATTGAACTAATTAATCTATTGTTTACACGGTACAGTTTCTAAGTTCGTTTGCGAAATTCTCACGTAGTTGGAAACACAGACACAATGTAATTTTGGGTTAATGTGTTCATTTTCGTTTAGCGACGACTTTGTTATGTAAAGTTATTGTAAGTTGTGAATTGTTTAGTTTGTAGTTATTTTAGAATGACATATGTCAAATGGTATGATAATGACATGATAATCATTCGGAGGTTGGAATAGTAGAGGTTGCAGCGTAGAGGTGTTTGACTGACAAAATCGTAGAAATTGTGCGAAGTAATGAAGAACATGTAGGAAAGCGGACCCTGGGTTCCGACGCTCTGTGGCTGAGGATGCAACCGGGGAAGTGCTCAGTGGTATCGTTTTCAAAGTCGCTGCGACATCGTAGCGATAGCGACGAGCGGTGAGATACTATATACTGATATACTTTAGAATATTGTCGCATCTCTCACACACTGCAAGTCGCCACATGTCGCAGCGACTTTTAATACGAGAATAAGGCCACAGATGAGAGAGAACTCTCTGGCTTCATAATATTACTACAGATTACCTAGAATAAATTTAATGAATGTATGTTTGTTTGGTTTCAGATGCATACGTGGGTACTGGTGGCTTGTGTGGCCGCGCTGGCGACGCTAGCGGCTGCGCAGAAGCCGGGCCGCTTCCTCTCCTTGCCAGTGCCACAGAAATGCGCTAACAGTCAGTTCCTTTATCAAATGTTATGTTTAATTTTTAGGTATGGTCACATAAACATTTATAGGAATAAATTCTCAAGTGGGTTCAACAAAAACTATACTTAATAGAGCTTGTATTTCATCACAAAGAAAAGTTTCCGGCGCCAATCGCATACAATTTCTTTGAAACCATATAAAACTTATATTTTTAGTTTAGAATGAGTGATTAGAGAGTTATTGTAGAGTACCACTGTTGAGCCTCCCTTAAACTAATACTAGTAAAGTAAAAATGTTTACTTTAATTACAATAATTCCTAATATGATAATTTTACACTTTAAAAAGTAGGCTATTGAAAAACTCAATCGTCTCAAAAAATAATCGTTTATATATTACATAAGTATTTCATAACCAAAAAACATTAATCTCATGAATAAAAGAAGAGATAAAAGTGAAAGCTCCCAGAGTTCGTTGACCCGCAAGGTCACGGACGGGTTCGAGGACACTCCCTCCCCGCTTCGTAGAGCTCACGTAGCAGCGTAGCCACTCGTAGCACCGCGTAGCACGGCGTAGAGCTTACTCAGAAAGTGTAGATCGGCTGAAAAAATGCACTAAGAAAATTTCATTATTTATTTTATTATGCAGACCTTGTTATATAAAAATATAAATCTTTTATTAAATACGCGAAATGGGACAAAACGTTGCCATACTTACAATTTTGTTAAAACGGAGTAATATGAATTTAGACTTGAATTTTTTTATAAAATTAAAAAAAACTTACAAGACTACTTATTACTAAGATTTCTGGTACATAATAATCGTTTGTTTTTCATAATCGCGTTTGGTTTACCGCGCTCTTTCGATTTTATTAACCACAACAATGGCTTCTAAATGAAAATAGGAAGTTAACATTTGTAGTTTCTGCAAACCAGTAATTTGCTGAGAAGTGAATAGTTGCAATTCACATTCATCATATTGGCGAAACAAATACAAAAAAAAATATGTTTACAATAATAAATATGTTTTAGTGTCATAGAATCCTCTTAACTTCGACAAACCCTACTATGAAAACGTTTTCTTTCGACAATGTATTTCTTTTAGTCTGTTGAAATCTGTTAAAATAAACATGTTGAAGGAAATTTTGTCACTTCAATTTTTGTAAAACTTGAACTAGGTAATACAGCTCTATCAAGTAGTTTGATAATTTTAAGCGTGGCCTTCAAGTCTCACGACTCTTAGCTCTGTGTACCCCGTAAGGGATAAAGACGTGATTCTATGTACGTATGTATGTATGATAATTTTGATTTGAAACTTTGTACCAGACTATAAAAAGTGCTGATAGCAATATAATTTCCTACGATTGTGTCATCAAACCTCATGTTTTTGCGAGATCATGTTTTAAGACACGACATCCTGGTGTGCTTAATTGCACTCACTTAATTTTTTGTCGAAAATAATCGTCTAGATTAAATCAATTATTTTTGTAGAACAGACGTTAGTGCATCTTGAAAGTTATGATCATAATAGAGCAATCATTTTAAACGCCAAAAAAACAAAGTAAACAAAACATAGTAATTTTGAGTTATCTATTGAGGTATAAATATAAATAATTAAATTATAAACAACTATGATAATGTCTAGAAATTAATTTACTTTCAAAGGACACGAGATCGTGTAAAATAATTATGATATAAAGGCATTTCACACATATATTTCTGCTCGCTTCGACAATAAAACTTTATAGGGCTGTTTCGAAAACGGTCGTTCGGCAAACTTTGAATAAAATACCACTGGCATGGCCTACTGCTGTTGCAACTAAATTGCTTTATTACTTGCTTAGGTATTTATTATTTTCTATCACTAACATACTAATATTTAATTTAAATTGCCATTTTGTTTAACGTATATTTGTTAATTTGGTTTTTCATATACTTCAAGGGCTCATGTTGGATTGAACAAAGTTGGAAGTTTATTTACTTACAGTGACTGAATCGTAAAAGCGATTTCTCAATCCTCGAACTATTCACATCATATTAATCAGACAATAAAATTAATATCTGAGTTTTGCAACGCGACGCAACCTTCGTTCGTTGAAATGTTACTTTCGATATTTTATCATTATCTCATCTCCTTTTGGTGTGACGTTTAGTAAAATTAACTTCGATTCATCATCGGGTCGCATAATATGTTTGTTCTTGCATGAATAAATAGTCACGATAGAAATTAAAATAAAAAAGTTATATCGATAAATGGAAGACTAAATTTTTTTTTTGCGATAAACGTACTTTATTTTTCACAACAAATACATCAATAAAAACTAAAAACTGAAACTAAAACTAACTAATTAAAAATAAACTAAAACTAACTAAAAAAGAAAAATAAATCCTAATAAATTAAAACTATAAGTAGAAAATGTCCCGCAAGTCATTGCCCCGCGGAAGCGTGCCCAGAAGGCTGGCAGCATTGCCACGTTGGATGGCAATGCTTATTCTTTGAGAAAAGAACTCACCAGCCCTCTGGTCACGTGACACCTCGACCAGCTTTTTGCTCAAAAAACTGAAAAGTTTATGAGCAGAGGGACCCCAAGGTACAAGAAAAAAAAAAAAAAAAGACTAAATTATAATGTAGAATTTTCCTACCCATTTTTAAATTACTCGCTCAATATGTTTTTTTCTCCATCGTTTAAAAAATCCAATCCTTCTATACCTATAGCAAACTAACTGGCCACAAACTTGTCGAAGTAGGTCGCTAATTATCCTCATTAATATTCGGCGTATTGTGTGCCGTATGTTTGCGGCTGATCGTCTGCAAACAATCGCACATCCGTCTGTCTGTCACCTCGCAAGGTCTCCGCAATAATTGTCAGCCGTGCGAACTTACATTCATTCTATATTTACATTGGGCTAGTGGCACGGCGAATAAAGCTTAGTCAAATAGACATAAGTTTACCTATTACTCTAGTAAGTTGCCAGCTTACACATTTTATTGTATTGGAAAAACAATAAAATTATAAATATATGTACATATACTAGGGTCAAATTCACACAAATTGAGCTATAAAACAGGCTATAAACTATAAAACAATCCACTACAAACCAAACGAAGTAGATAGTAGTCTCGATATTGTCTATCGTTTTCAATCAAATTATATTTTTCACTATAAGCTTTTTACACAACTGACCAAAAAAGGAGTATATATAGGTATGTGTTTTCATGGTTTATGCATGTATGTAAGTTTCTTTATTCCACCATAAGTTCAAAAAGGCTTAACAGATTTTGATGAGAGCTATTTTTAGATTCCTTGCATTCCTCCGAGTGACATATTTTTACATTTTATTAACTAGTTTGTTTCTCAAATAAGTATCTTTTATCTTAAACATTCAGGAAAAGGGATTCGCTTGGATGCTTCAAATTACAACCCACAACTCACAATCGCCCTCGGGCCGCTTGCCAATCACAGATGACCCAGTCAACTGGCCCAATGTGCACTTTGTCCCACGACGGCTCATTACTAATATTCGTGCAATTGTCTGTGATTATTAGCTATAAGGTTGCGTACAAAAAGCTCGCCATCAAAGCACGTCGTCGTACCTAAGGACCTTCAGAGGATTGCGCAACGCGTGGATACTTTTGTTTCTATGGCTTGTCAATTACTTAATTTTAGTTTGATTGCCCTTTTATAGCTTACCAGGTTTTGTATGCAATTGCGTTTTCAATAAACTCTGCATATAAAAAGTATTCAATTAAATGAACTCATTATCATTGCGCTATACGCATTGAATTAGAAATATAATAGGCTTGTACTGAATCAGTAGCAAACGTCCATTTATTTTATAGATTAGCTGGTCTCTTGGGGTTGTTCATCAGATGTTCCAGATCGTTTTTTACACGACTGACCAAAAAAAGGAGTGTTATGTTTTCAGGGTTCATGTATGTATGTATGTAAGTTTCTTTATTCCACCATAAGTCCTGAACGGTTTAACAGATTTTGATATGAGAGGTATTGTTAGATTCCTTGCATTCCTCCGAGTGACATAGGCTATGTGATTTATCAGTCGTGTTTTTTATTTTTTAATAATTAGCTTTTTTACATCAGCAGAAAACGCTCATCAGGTTGAACGATTTTTGCTGAGGCGCCATTTCCATATATGTAATAGTTTAGCTGCAGTTCTTCATCAGATGATACTGATCTTCGATTTTTATACGTCAACAGAAAATGCTCGTCAGATTGATAAACTTTTGCAAAGGTACCATTTCCATATTTCTTTTAGATGTTCTGTTATGGTTCTTCATCAGGTGTTCCAGTTTTCAAAATCAATTATAGCCTATAATATGTTGTCCAGGCTTAATAGCTATACAACAAAAAAGTTTCATTCAAATCCGTCCAGTAGTTTTTGCGTGAAAAGCGAACATACATACAGACTGATAGACCGACAGACAAGAAATTCCAAAAATATTTTTTTGCTTTCTATTAATCTTTTTAAGTCTCCCTCTATCTGTATCAGTCAAAAATACTAATGTATGTACAGACAAAATATTTTTACTGTTTTATTATATGTATAGATTATATAAATGCCGTTCGAAGCCGGGGCGGGTTGCTAGTCTGATTATTGCATCCGGTAAGATATCCTTGGCATAGTTGTGAGTTCGCAACCGAACTGCGAATGTCCATCAGATCACTGCAGACTACCGAAAGTAACTCCGGTTATAGCTATCAAAAACAAGCTTAAAACTAAAACAACTATTATTTCTTTGCAAATTCATGTACCTGAAAAACAACCCAACTAATATAAAAAGGCAATATTATAAATACTCTTCACGCTTTGTTTACTGAAATTTACATACACATAACCTACCTACTGAGTATAAGTACCTACTGAGAAGGACATAGGGTACTTTCATCCCGGGGAAAAGCACTGTTCCCATGAAAAAAAAGCTAGTTAAAGATACATCGTTATTGCAAATTTAGTTATTTACTCAGTAAAAATAATTTTAATAAAAGATTTAACTGTAACTACATTAAAGTGATTATAGCCTGCAACATCCAGTATGTTTGTACTTACGTTGCCTATTTGCTCGTTATGATTATGACCCATACACCAATCCGAGAAGTTTTCATTGAAGCATCTTCTTTTAAATTATCTATCAATTTCAGATAAAAATCCATATTTTAGTATTTTAAACCACTTAATTTTAACTCATACAATAAAATAAACAATAAAATTCCCGAAATTGATATTCTTCACACACCACAATACATTCAAACGTAAAATACTGAAAAACATTGATAAAAAACTAAAACTGTAGTCCTTTGAAAATTGTATGGCTTAAACCTAAGTATATTATTTTATAAGCTTTTTCATAAGTGATACTTTTTAATTTTATTATTATTTTCTTCCATTTACGGCAGCGAATTGTATTATTGGTAAAAGTTGTGCTCGCTGATAATTGGTATTTACATATTGAAGTAAACTTCATGTTACTGTAATTTATTATATAATACCTACTATATGTAAACACTGTATGCGTGCCTTAAGCTAAATAAATAAATAACTCTTCAAAGTCACATGAGTTCATTGGTACCGAGTTGGAGGGTCGTTAGTAATTGTACATTAGCAAAACATTGTAAATTAACATTATTTATGTATTCATTCAAGCCGTGTACGACAGACGAGGATAGAACTGGTACTTTTTAGGTCTCTACATCGATGTCAAGGGGTCTAGGCTAGGCCTATGATTATTTTAATTCAAGGATTCCCAAATGCAACACTAGAGACTTATCGATTTATATAAGAAGCAAATTAATCTATACATATAATAAAACAGTAAAAATATTTTGTCAGTACATTTAGTGTTTAAAAAGTGCCGCGTCGGACAGATCGCGATGGAAAAACTTTGTGTCTGCCCTTTGCCCCGACGGGGGGATGTAGGAAAAGAAGAAGAAGACATTTAGTATTTTTGACTTAAATGGATAGAGGGACACTTAAAAAGAATAATAGAAAGCAAAAAAATTTTTTTGGAATTTCTTGTCTGTCTGTCTGTCTGTCTGTCTGTCTGTATGTATGTACGCGTTTCAAGCAAAAACTACTGGACGGATTTGAATGAAACTTTTTTTGTTGTATAGTTATTAAGTCTGGGTAACATATAGGCTATAATTGATTTTGAAAACTGGAACACCTGATGAAGAACCATAACAGAACAGCTAAACTATAAGAAATATGGAAATGGTGCCTTAACAAAAGTCGTTCAACCTGATGAGCATTTTCTGCTGACGTATAAAAATTGAAGATCTGGAACATCTGATGAAGAACTGAAAGAGACCAGCTACACTATAACATATATGGAAATGGCGCCTTAGTAAAAGTCGTTCAACCTGATGAGCATTTTCTGCTGACGTATAAAAAATTGAAGATATGGAACATCTGATGAAATCCTTCAAGAGACCAGCTACACTAAAACATATATGGAAATGGCGCCTTAGCAAAACTTGATTAATCTGATGAACATTTTCTGTAGACGTATAAAAAACGAAAATCCGAAACATCTGAAACAGTTTGGAACACAAAAAGAATTTTTATCAAAGCGAAACTCACGCGGGCGAAGCCGCGGGCGACAGCTAGTACATATAATAAAACTGTAACTGGTCTGTGTCTATACATAAGAGATATCTAAGAAAAAACATTACGAGGGTTCTTTATAAGGCTAATAGAAACCAAAACATTTTTTTTAGTCTTTCTTTTTGTCTGTATGTTTGTACGCGCATCAAGCCAAAACTACTGGACCAAATTTGATGCGGTTTTCACTGTTATGTTATAGAAGGTCAAACTTAAAAGTTTCATCTTGATACGCCGCTTAGAACCTGAGATTTGCGCGGACAAAGTCGGGCACAGGCTGGTCTTTTATAAATTTTGAATAGGTAGGTATCTGGTCAAAATTACTTTACTACTTTGATGAAGGTTTGATCTTCATGGAAAATGTAATAGTACATTGTGATATAAGTGCGGTAAGTTGAAAATTACAGCCGAGGCGATATTGCTAGCCCGAGCCGTAGGCGAGGGCTACAAGAAAGGCAGAGGCTGTAATTTTCAAAGCGCACGTATGTCATACGACGTTTTATAACATATTTGCGAGGAAATATTTAAATAAAACTCGGAAAACGACAATACCAAAGAAAAAGCGCGCGGTATAATTTTACTTGTTCACAAATTAGCGATGCGCGCGCATCAGCGCTTTTTTTTAAGGCAAATGCACAAAAAACAGCCATGCAGTATTACTAATAAAGTAAATTAATATTTTTGTGTTTTGTTACAGATTGTAATTTATTGTCAGGTTGTAATTTATTGTCAAAATTAATTTAAAGAATTAAATTTTTATTTATTTTATCTCCTAAAGTTAATTTTATTCATAAAAAGTTGACCACTTTTCTGACATAAAAACTCTATGCTAAGATTTAAAAATGTATCGTTTGTTTTTAGACGGAGCGTGCGTTTTACTTTACAATAACGCACAAGTGCGTAATGAGATACCATACATTATTGGAATTGGTGAAATAAATGACACTTTACGTGCAAATATGTTATAAATCCTTTTTTCTTATTGAGTAGATTACAATAATATAAATAATGAAACTTTTCTTAACATAAATCCATCCATCGATCGCCCTTTACATTCACCAGAATGTAAAGTAATGTGAAAATCTGACACTAGTCAGAGTTTCAAAATCGTAATCTTTCTTGCAAATAGTCGGATAAATTAAACCTGTAGACTTAATACTGTAAGAATATAAATTATTTCCCAAGGAATCCTCACTCACCATATCCTATGCCGCGAAGTAAAACAGTCAAATTCAAATTTCTTTATTTGCATACAATGTAGGTGTGTGTTTTGTACAATGTCCATCCATCGCCATGAAGTAAAGCAGTAAGAAATGATGAAGATGTAATTAAATCGAATGGAGATATACCTAATCTATATAAATTTTGTAATCAGCATATTTTTATGATCCCTTACTTTGTCCCGCAGGACCAAAGGAATTCTTCTACAAGGGGCACCACTACTTCTTCAGCGGCCACATCCCAGCTCTGGCCAACAGGAAGGTGGACTGGCTAGATGGCCGCAACATCTGCCGGGAGTACTGCATGGACCTCGTCTCCATGGAGACGCAGGAGGAAAACAATCTCATCTTCAAGCTCATCCAACAGAGTAAGTTATATTTCAATTAATTTCTTCAGCATCTTTAGCTATTTTAATGTCTCCACCGCTGAGGTTTTAGTCCTTCTTACGGATGGATAAGGAAGATAGGCCAAGATCTACGCAGGCCCACGGCGGATTGGTGGGTTTTAACGGCCGCAAATATAGCCAAGAACAACGGCGTCTAAAGCTCGGAAGAGCTAGCGATAATACATTTTGATCACCCATTTATTTATAGTTATAGTTTCTAAAAAACCGTTTATTGCTCGTGGTCCGATTGCAGAGTTCTATCACGGCCATTTTTTTGCCTGTGTTTCTTTCAAACCATGGGAAAATTAAACTGCTCATAGTCCTATCAATAGGACCACGGACAGATCAAAATGTAGTTTTGTTAATTTTATTGACAGGAAAAATATCAAACCAGCACAAACACGATCAGGGTGGCGTCATTTTATTACAAAGACTTTACGAGTATGATTACATTCCAACGCCATCATGAGATCAGCTCCATGTCATAATCACGTTGCATTAATTTAGTTACAATTCGATTACAAATAAAAACCGGGATAGATGAAACTAAGTATTAAGTATGGTTATATAGTACCAAGTAAGCCTGCTAGTAGTTTGTAGCTTTCTGAGAAATATAATATAATTAAATTTAAAATTTGACGTGAAAAAGTGCCTGTGAATGTTTAAAATTAGAATGTTTTTTTGTAACGAAAGGACTATGGGCGGAATCGTCCCACCAACAGAAATGAAACATAGGTCAATCGACATATCTTGGCAAGCTGATATTTTTTTACTATGGGGTCGTTGCCCATATGCATGGGTTTTTCATGGTATCGAACGTTTTACAAATATTTATCCCATACATTTTTGTATGGAGCCCAAATATTTTTACAAAATGTTATTTTTTTAATAACTCCACTGATTTATTAAAAAAAAAGTATTTTAATGAAATAATAGACATTTTAGGAACACTTTGGCATTAGTCCCATTTGTGTCGGTGGGTGAGGACGGAGCCCATACATTGGTGCCCTATGTCCTTTAGTAACGTAGTTTCTAACTAGAAATGTTCGAAATTCCAGATGACGTACCGTACATCTGGACCTCTGGGCGCCTGTGCGACTTCAAGGGCTGCGAGTCGCGAAGGGACCTCGAACCCAAAAACATCTTCGGCTGGTTCTGGTCCGCCAACCGGGAAAAGATCTCGCCTACCAACCAGGTATTTAAACATTTTAATTTACAAAATCCAATCATCATATGAAGTGTTTAAATAAGAGTAATCCTTCGAATTTTATAAACTTAATAATGAAACTTGCGATAAGTACTCTCTACTATTAAGATAAACCTGGACAACTAATAGGAACTACTACAACAATTTATAAGAATACAATTGAGCGCATTAAAAAAACTAGAAACCAGCAGTGATTTAACTCTTTAAATTCCAGATCCCCAACGGCTGGGGCTACAACCCGTGGTCCCAGACCGGCCACAAGAAGCAGCGGCAACCTGACAACGCAGAGTTCGACATCAACGGCACGACAGAGTCCTGCCTCTCCATCCTCAACAACGTTTACAACGACGGCATCGCGTGGCACGACGTCGCTTGCTACCACGAGAAACCCATCGTCTGTGAGGACAACGAGGAACTCCTCAACTACGTGGCCAGTACCAACCCAGGCCTCCGTCTGTGATGCGTTTAGTTATTATACTCAAAAACTTTACAGTGACAGTTCGTTTTTTGACAGTTCAACGTTTTGTTCAAAGGTCGATCTCCCAAAGAAAACTATTTTTTACAGAAGTGTTTTTCTTTTCAGTGCGTATTTTACTCGTGTAAAAGCCGGGTTTGGGAGTACAGCCTACGATATCCTAAATTCATATGATTTCCTGTTATGTAATTTCGAAACCTTACCATACGCATCGGATCTCCCCTGCACTGCCCGTATTCCGACGTACAAAATTGTACAGAATAGTAATTTAAGTATTATATAAGTTAATTAGGTTTAATTACCTAAGGGATTTTTATTTGTATATAAATAAAAAAATAAGTAAAGAATTATATTTTTTTATTGGTCCAAATCAACAAATAACTTTTAGGTAGTACTAAGGTCTATTTCCTTGTACGTACTTTAGAACATCTCATTAAAACTAAATAATACTTATCTAACATACAATAATGTATGAATGGCACATAAGAGTATATGGCACACGCTAGCCTTTGGAATGTATGTATATAGGTAGTGACCTACTGCAGCAAATAGTAGATATAGTTTAATAATATCGTCTTTGAAGAATTATAAAAGAATACACCTTGCTATAATGTTATGCGTTATAAAAATAGTTTGTCTACATATTCTTACTTAACTAAAGTTTACATCCAACAATGTCACATAAATGTCTTCAAAATTATATATTACTAATAAATCTAAGGCACAAATATCAATCCTGCCCAAAGACATAACAAAAATAGAATTTGTTTTCTCACTTTATGATATTGACTAATTAGTACAAAGGTACACTTTAATTAAAAATAAGTAAACAGAGATATCAAAAGTTGAATACGTACTACTTAGTGCCCAAGGAAGGACAAATAATGTCTACAAGTCTGGAGTTAGAACAATAAACATGTTAATGGCAGTGGACGGCTGTAGCAGTTAACAATAAAACTTCTTTTTGTGTCTTATCTACTGTCCATCGACATGTTAAACAAAAAACACAATATTGTCGTTGATGACAAAAACAAAATTAGGTACATATATACCTACCTAGTTTTGTCTGGTAGCTGGTTGGTCAGACAACAAAGATCCATATAGCTACCAAAAAAGTTAAAGGCGTCGCCTTTCTAAATCAATAACATTATAACCACATTTAAACATATATTCTTATGAAGATTATTATTAATCAAGTAGTAACAAATCAACATTTTCTTTAACTATGTAATATTGTTCCAAAACAAATAAAATATAAAACAAAAAAAAAGCTGCTCCTAGCAAATAGAGCTTCAGCTCTAACAAATTTAAAATAATCAAAAAAAATAACAATCAACCAACAACAAATGAGGCTTATCAAACACAACAAAATAATCTGTGCGAAATTCAAACTATTTGATGTTATTATTTATTTAGTCCGACTTTGAAAAATGTGTTGACTGTCCAGTTATAACATTAACATCAAGTAGTAAGATAATTATAAAATCTTTAACACAATATTACCACATTACTGTTGAGTAAAAAAGAAAACAAATCACTATAGTCTAATACAAATCTTGTATCAAATTAATCTGAGGGTCTGCCAGTAATACCCCTCCCAATAGACTTTAAATCATGATCCTTGTACCTCTCACACATATTCAAATCTCGTGTTTTGTTAACCAAAACATTCAGAACATTATATTCCCTGCCATGGACCGTAACATACATATTACAGTATTTTTCAATCTCTGCTGGAGTCAGTTTAAATGGTTTCTTTTCCATTTTAAAATCGCCGCCGTACCCGATCACAGTGCTGCCATCTTCATCTTCGGAGTTGCACTCTGAACCGTCAGCAGCACAAGCAGAGTCGAATAATTTTACTGCATTTTCACACATCTTTTTATATTGGTCTACTTTGACGTTCAAAGAGATTGTAGGTAATTCTATGTTGGCTAGATGGGGCTGTAATAAGCTTGCACGGTGTCGCCTGCGACTAGTGTAATGCAATGGTAAGTCTGTAACCGAAGTTCCAAATGTTAAATCTATAATAAGTAGGACTTAATATTAAAAGATGAAAAATAAGTATATGACTAATAAATTATTACTTTGAATGAACATCTCTAGATTTTTTTCTAAAAAAACTGGCCATAATTCTAATTCATCCACTAAGTTCACCAGATTTTTTTTATTGTCTTGTAGATAGAGATCTCCTAGAACCTGGAATATAAAATGTATTTTATCAAATTGATTTGTCTATAGTATTTAAATAATAAACAATTGATCTCTGTGCAAGTGTGTGCACCTGAGGTGTGCACATAATTACTTACAATATCATTGTGGTCAGTTGTCAACAAGGCAATAGGTATAAAGTGTAACTTGTGAGCACTTGCTATGAGTTCCTTAGCCTTATCAATTGCTCCTTTGTTCCAAACTTTTGAGCAAACATTTTTTATCTGGCATGTTTCTGTCAATGCCTGAATTACAACAAGTTAAAAGAAACAAGATTTTTATTTATTTATTCAACATGTTACATGTATATTTTTGGGATAACAATAAAGAAATAATGCAAAAATTTATAAACAAACGCATGCTGTGCTAAGCAACTATTTATACCCATCAGTGGTGCCATCTGGCGAATAATTTTGAACTTGAACAAAAGCATGCAAGTTAGAATAAAGAATGTTTTTGAATTTTTATTGTATTTAAATTTATATTATATTAAATACCAAAAGAAAAGTACCTAAAAAAGAAATTGAAAGGTTTTTTTACCTTATCAACTGGGGTCACTCCTTGAATACTGGCTTCAAATACTTTACTAGGGAGTTTTTTGTACTCATGTGGGAGATCGACATAAACAGTTCTGGAATCCGGCCGCAAAAAAATGCCATAATCTATCAGCCAAATCAAAAACTGTGACTCCATTGACACTATGCCTCTAGCCCAATTATTTTGCCACATGACTGCTACATACTGCAATAGAATGTATAAAGTAATAACATTTAATCAACATTTTTAATACAAAAGTATAAAGTAGCCAAATTAAACATTGAAATCTCTGCACAATGAAGTTAACTTTGAGGGACAACTGTTTTTCTCAAAAATGAGATTAAAAATACAGCAAAATCGTAATGTAGCTGTTAAAGTAAATATAGGTACACCTAGATCTTTAGGTACACCACTTACCTGTCCATGTTGCAAATTGGAAAGCTCCGGTGTCAATTTATTGAAACTTATATCATGGTTTTCTATGTTATTTGCAAGAGAACAATTTTTATTGTCGTTATCTAACAGACAATGAAAAGAAAAAGGATTATTAAACGTTGTTATGGTAATTAAAACCATTTTATCACACTTTTAATCTAGTATTGTTTTAACATAAACACGAGGTTGGAGAAATATGGATGGATACAAATGAATACAAACTGTACAAATCATACAATACAATATAACTCACTCACATACAAAAACAAAATAAATTGCAAGGTAAACCAAAAAATTCTTATTTCGCGGCATCAGCAAAAGTAGCCGGCTGGCTGTCATGTCACTAACGTCAGTCAGCGTCATGTCTCATGTCAATATTACTTTTTTTTCTTGATCATGGCAACAAATCGTCTTCAGAAGGTTCATTCGGTAAAAAAAAAATCGTGGGCTTAACTGTGGGTGTGGCTTAACTTTCTATTATGTACGATTCCGTTGTTTTATTTTATCTCATACTTAGTTTATTTCCTTTGCCGTTATGTAAGATTTTAATTAAATTTTCTTACTAGCTTTTGCCCGCGGCTTCGCCCGCGCGTCGGTTTCCCACGGGAACAGTGCTTTTTCCCGGGATGAAAGGTATCCTATGTCCTTCTCAGTACTTCTAACTATGTGTATGCAAAGTTTCATGAAGATTGGTTCAGTAGATGAAGCGTGAAGAGGTAACAAACAAACAAACAAATAAATAAACAAACAAACTCACTTTCGCATTTATAATATTAGTTAGGATTAGGATACCAGCGCCCCGCCCCGGCTTCGCTCGGGAGGTACATACCTCGTGTAACGGTTACCCCTGGGGCCAATGTTTTCTTTTCTAATAAATGCTATTCTGCCAGATAGGTATAATAATATTTTCTCGCAAAGCTTGGGTGATTGAACACGCCGTCGCCTTATGTTCCTGGAGCATGGCCAGGCCACACTACCCCGTACTGGAAACTGTATGTAGCCTAGTCACTCAGTTATAATGTAGTGTAGCCTTCTATCGGTGAAAGAATTTTTGAATCGATTCAGTAGTTCCGAAGATTACCCCCTACAAACAAACTCACAAACTTACAAACACTTATGTATATTATTAGTATGGTTAACGAATATTGTACTTTTCATAGCCACGATTGTAGTAAAAGGTTTGGTAAAAGGCGATTAAACGTTCTAAGGAATAGCTAGTTAGTTTATACATGCTCAGTAGCGGCTTTAGGGCGGGGCGCGTTTGGGCAACGGCCCAGGGCACCGGACGTCAAGGGGCGCCGCAGGCGCCCCCTGTTGTCCAGTGAGAAGCGCCGCAGGCGCCCCCTGTTATTCGGTGAGGGGCACTGCAGGCGCCCCCTGTTGTCCGGTGAGGAGCGCCGAAGGCCCCCAAAGAGACGCCTCAAAGGGTCGTCATAAAGGGCCGCCGCAAGCGCCTCTTTATTTATTTTATTTATTACACGCTAGCTTTTGCCCCCAGCTTCGCTCGCGTGCTTTTTCCCGAGATGATAGGTCCCTTATGTGAGTTTTCAGTACGTCCAACATAGTTGGTATGCGAAAGAAGGACTTCACGCTTTTTTACTGAACCAATCTGGTTCAGTAAATAAGCGTGAAGAGGTAACAAACAAATAAACAAACCAACAAATTCACTTTTGCATTTATAATATTAGTTAGGATTATTTTAAGTTGGCACAAATTGGTCATAAGAGAAATCCAAAGCTTAATCGATTTTTATATGTTTATTGGACCTGCTCTCAAATTTTCACGGGAATCGGTTGAGAAATGCGACCTCTAGAGGAGAACATACAATACACAGACATACCAAAGCATTCTTGGCCAAGCTCAATTACTTTATTCTTAGATTAACATACATAAATCTACATAAATATCCTCGACATTACGCCTGTGAACAAAGTGCAAAATTTCCACACGCGTATCGAAGTTTAGACTTTTTTCGAAAAGTTTAGGCTACAGGGAAAACCCTCAAAAAAATCGAGTGCCAAACATGAACATGAACATGAACATAGGTGCCACACCCAGCCAGCTCTGAGGCAGGAACGGACAAGCCGAATACAAAATTCAATTCAATTCAATTTATGTCAAATATATAGAATCGGATTGAATTTTTCACCAGGGGGCACAAATTTGTAAGGAGTGACACGCTCTGGGATGGGAAAGGAGGTCGACTAGCCGCAACCGGCCGACCACAATCGACCGACTATGCAGGCTATAGCCAATATAGGAGTTCAGGAGGACGGGTTGTACGACGGAGGAGAGCGTTGGTGAGAAGTTGCCCGTTGTTCACGTTGGCATCTTTGCGTGTAATGTAGTGTAAAAAATGATGGTCTGAGACATATGAGATTCTTCTTAGTTGACTGCGAGGCGGTAGACTTTAGCTAGTTGTTCTCGATGGCATCACTTCGTGTGGCGTAGGATAACCATTAGACGTATGAAGTTTTCTTATTTGATTGCGAAGCGGCAAACATTCGCTAGTTATACTCGTTAGTATCACTTCGTAAAACGTAGGATGACAATCTGAGGCGGATGAGTTTCCTCTTATTTGATTGCGTTGCTGTAGAAGTATGTAGTTCTCTTTGACGTCACTGTGTGTTTTGGATTACAAGTTAATTCATTATATGAATTAATTTTCTTCTAATGATAAGATCAAAGCTGCTTGGTCTATTATCAATAACGAGACAGGCAAATCGAAATCGCGCGACATTAATATTTCTTTAAAAATTGGTGATAAAACCATAACTTCTAACGACGAAGTAGCCAACGAATTCAATAATTTTTTTGCCAATATTTCTAAGAATATCACGGGATCCCTCTCCTCTTGTCCCAGTGCTGCAGATGACTTATTAAAAAGAAATGCCTCCGATCCTAAGTCCATTTTTAGATTTAGAAGTATCACATCGGACGAACTCTTATCTGCGTATAAGGCACTCAACATGAAAAATACTGAGGATCTCTGGGGTATATCTGTCGCAGTTCTGAGCAGTATTATTGATTTGATTGCTCCTCATCTAACTGTGATTTTCAATAAGTGCATTTCCGAGGGTGTTTTCCCTGACCTCATGAAAATAAGTAAAATTATTCCTTTATTCAAACAGGGTACAAAAAATGATCCCACTAATTACAGACCCATTTCTATATTACCCGCTTTAAGTAAAATATTTGAAAAAATAATTTTAACGCAATTAGTCTCTTATTTTAACGTAAATAAAATCTTACATAATCGTCAGTACGGTTTCACTAAAGGTCGTTCCACTACTGATGCAACATCTACTTTAGTTCAAATAATCTATGAAGCGTGGGAATCCAGCCAAGATGTCATAGGTATTTTTTGCGACCTTTCAAAAGCCTTTGACTGCGTGGATCATAATATACTAAAAAACAAGCTTAAATTTTATGGTGTTACTGGGACGGCCCTTGACAACAGAACTCACTCAGCTTCTTACCTGGACAACAGAACTCAGAAAGTAGAAGTTAACAGAGCTGCTTCCAGCAGCGCGGCGGTACACATGGGCGTGCCTCAAGGCTCCATAATCGGTCCTTTTCTATTCCTTGTTTACATAAATGACCTTCCATGTCTTGCCCAACAATTGTGTGAAGTTGTTTTATTTGCGGACGACACATCATTGCTATTTAAAGTCAACAGAAATAGTCAAAATTATGACGATGTAAGCAATACTATGACACTTGTGCTTGACTGGTTTACAACCAACAACCTGGCTTTAAACACGGACAAGACCAAGTGTATAAAGTTTTCTCTCTCGAACGCACCTCATAATGATATACCTTTAATAGTTAATGGCAAAGTATTAGAGTGGGTACACAGTGTCAAATTCTTAGGCGTTACCGTTGACTGTAAGTTAAAGTGGGATAAACACATTGAACTCACGGCCAAAAAACTTAGCTCGGCGGCTTATGCAGTGAGAAGGATAAGACAGTGCACAAACATTGAAACAGCTAGACTCGTGTATTTCAGCTACTTTCATAGCATAATGTCATACGGATTATTGATATGGGGAAATGCAGCCGAGATAGGGAAAATATTTGTATTACAGAAAAGAGCAATTCGTTTTATGTACGGGCTAAAACGACGCGATTCTCTACGAGAGCTCTTTAAATCAATAAAAATTCTTACTGTTGCATCTCAATACATCTTCAATGTACTTATTTTTGTTAAATCCAATTTAAACCTCTTTAAAAAAATCTGCGATGTACATAGTATAAACACCCGCAATAAGAATAAACTTTATACGCCCTGCTTTAGGCTTAAAAAGGTTCGGCGGTCTTTCGTGGGTCAAAGTGTAAAAATGTTTAACAAGCTCCCTGACGAGGCTATAAATTTACCGATGCAAAAATTTAAAACATATCTTAAAAATACTTTGATGAATAAAGCGTATTACACAATAAGTGATTATTTGAACGATAAAAAAGTTTGGTCTCTCCCTACAACTTCGCCACTCCACACTTGATTACATTCTTTTGATATTGTGAAAAAATAACCTTACCTTTTTTATTTTATTTAATTACATTGACATTTAATTGTTAAACATGTACGTGTATTGTGATCTTCAAGTGACTGAAAGTATTTATTTTTCTAAAATGTTCAAACTTGTGAACGGGTGTTGCCAGGGGATCCTGCTTCGATCCTGATTCGAATTTTATTTTTATTTTTTGTTCTTAACCAATTCATTGTGGTTACTTGATCACAAACATAACATGTTTTATTATATTATTATTATTTTTTTACTTATATTTTATTTTATTTTTGACTGTACACAATCTAGTGTATGTATAAAGTTAATGAATAGCCCCTCTGGCATGCTAGGCGACCAAGACTGTTTCATGAGTTTCTTTCGGCATTTCTTCTCAGCAGTGGTCGTTCCGAAATGCTAGTAGTTTGTAGCTTTGAGACATAAAATATTATGATTAAATAATTAGTTATCGACGTGAAAAAGAGCCTTCTTTGAAGGCCAAGTTTCAATAAAAAAATTTTGACTTTGACTTTGACTCTTATTTGAATGCGAAGTTGTAGAGGTAGCCAATTCTCATAGACAATTATGCTTGTAATCCGGGGAGTAATCCGGGGAGTAGGAGTTTTTTCTTATTTGGGAAGTTCTATTCGAGATGTTTATTTCACTCGGCGGATTGACGGTTATTTTTATTGTGTTCTTAAACTTCTATCTGTGCATCTTGTTATCGATAGTTTCTTAAAACTTGTCAAATTATCAAATGGTCTGTAGTGTAATTAGGTACTTCGAACGAGTGACCGCTATTTAAGGTTGTTTTCTTAGAAATCCATTGTCCGATTTGATGGTCGAATGTGGATATTTTGGTTTCTCTTTTGCTACCGGGCAAAGAAGGTTAGGTGGCGGATATTCAAGATCCTTTCTAAGTGTGGTTATCTTGTTTCTTTGTTTAATTTATTTTAATTTATTATTCAGTCCGTTGTTTTTCTTGTTTTAGTTTTCGTAGTTATTATCAGATATGCAGTTTTGTTTCTCTGTAATATTATAGTGGGTCTTTTCCTCTTCTAATTCGTTCTCTTTATTGTTTGGGTTATCCAGATGACCTCCATTATATTTGTACAACGTGGTACTAGCGGTGAAAATGGGATGTCCGAATGGAACTGGACTAAAGAAATCGAACTTCAGCTGCTGAACTATATTGCACTGTTATTATACAAAGAACTGGGTTTCACTTTACACTGAATCTAATATTTAATTTAACATATCAATAGAACTATTTATCACAAAAACAATTTAAAACTGAACTACAACGTTGAATATTGCAGCATCTTTGTTCACATTTTTAAAATTAGCACTCTTTTTTTTCTTCTACTTTTTTCTAATGTTCTAACTGGCCGGTACGGCCAGACAGTATTAAAAATAATACAACAAATGGGCCTCCTCCGCCCTTTAAGTATCTAAGCCGTGAAGTTTACTTAGTACGAATTTAGTATAATAACAGACACGCCGCTCGAATCGCATGTTGTGCGTTTAACAAAGAAAGATCTCACCGGGCACTCTTTCACAACTGTTAGTTGCTTTTAAGGACACTTGATGCGTCGACATGACACGACGCACGTTGATTTCTAGATTCTCTTTCATCACTTGCACTCACTAACAATTACGAACCAACCACTAATATATCAAAGCGCACTATCATTATCTCAATATAAATTGAAATGCAAGATATTTAAATAAACAAAATGAACACAAATTTTAGTTTACACTAGTCTCAGTTCAAGTTTTAGCATCTGTCGCGCACGTGTTGCGCAACAGCGCCGGACCCGACTGTCCTCGACCAGAGTCACGATACTTCTCTCCCCTCAAAAAAATCGAGTGCCAAAATCAAAAATTCGGAAATCATTTTTTTTTCACTATTTCGCACTTTTTTCGTTTTTGACTTTCTCGAATAATTCTTTTTGCACCTTATAGCTCTCGTAAGTCCAGTGCTAAGTTATAAAAAACTTGTGTTACAGGTACTCCATTCTTATAAATCTTAAATAAAATATATATAAAAAAAACTTAAAACTCTCGATCGAATAGGGCAATGTGCTCGTTAGTCGTCTGAGGCACGAAATCTGTGAATTTTTTTACCCTTTGCCTTTTTTTATGGGTTTGAATAGTATTTAGGGGGCGCCGTAGAAATCTCGCCCAGGGCGCTGGTAGTGCTAAAGCCGCATGCTGAATTTAAAATATTAACATCCTTTCTAAACGGTTTTGGGTAGTATGCATTTTTAACACCCGTTTTTATCATGAAACAGAGAGAATTTCTATAAAATAAGTAGGTATACCTACTGGTCGTAATCACAAGCTTCTCATTGTGTGGTTCGGATGGCAAGTTAAGCCGCCTGCAGCCGGGTCCCGGCCCGGCCGACTGTTGTCATAAGATAAGGTCGTTATTTAAGACACGTCAGGGGCGCCGGGCGGGTCGCAACGCAACGCAACGCAACTCCAACGATGGACGCGACGGCTGTGTTGGATTGGATTATTTGATAAAAAAAAACTGGATTCTGTGATTTAAATCTGCCTTTTTTCTCATTTTGGAAAACTAGCTGCGGCCCGGAGTAATTAAGGGTGCCTAAGTATCTAAAAAAACGACAGTAAAATACGGAGCACAAAATACGCGACGCATAAAACGAATGCATAAAACTTTGACTTTACGATGCATGTTATCGCAAAAGCTCGACACCGCGAAGCGATGGTGCTGGACTTCTATGCACGCCATTGCGAAATATCATTACGTAGGTACTTACTATGGAGCGGAGCTGTGTTGGGATTGGGATGGGCGTATTCAACGAACGAATATGTAAACCAAGATGTAAACCTGATATGTGACTCGGTCGTTTGCGAAAAGTATCATGTAATCATTGAAAGTAATCACGATTACATTTGTTTGTATTTAAGTTTTTTTAAATTTTATGCGGCTTCGCCCGTGTGAATATCCCACGGAAACAGTGCTTTTTCCCGTGATGACAAGTACCTATGTCCTTCTCAGTACTTCTAACTACTATTTTTCCTTTTCAGCTTAGCCAAGAATGCTTAGTATGTCTGTGTGTTCTCCTCTAGAGGTCGCATATCGGTATCAACCGATTACCATGAAATATTGACAGCAAGTTCGATAAACAAATGAAAATCGATACCCAGTCGAGGCATTTTTTGTTTTTTTTTTTTTAATGGCACAGTTGACACAAAGGGTCTAAGCGCCTTTGGATTTTATGGCTCTTACGACCAATTTGTGTTTGTATGTTACATCGAAATAATATACATATAAGCTCGCGAGATTCACAGAGCCACACAAGTAATATTAGTTAGGATTATGCCCAACCCTGCTCCGTAGGCGTAGTAATGATATTCGAGATAGCGTGCATCGAAGTCTAGCGGGTTCGCAGTAACGAGCTTTCGCGGTAGTGTGAATCGAAGTCTTGTCGTAGGTATCGGATGTTTTGTGCTTACTTTTATCCACACATATAATCCATACTAATATTATAAATGCGAAAGTTTGGATGTGAGTTTGTGAGGATGTTTGTTACTCAATCACGCAAAATCTACTGGACGGATTTCGATGAAATTTGGTACAGAGGTAGATAATGACCTGGAATAGCACATAGGCTTTATACTTTTTATCCCGGGAAAAAGCACTGTTCCCGTGGGAAATTCACGCGGGCGAAGCCGCGGGCAAAAGCTAGTAAACCATATAGCCTACCTAGTTAATGGTTTTTTCACCACGAACCGCACTAGGCTTTGACAGCCTCGTAACGTTAGATGGTGCAGTGGAATGTATGTTGCGGGAATTGGCATTTAGTCATATATATTAAAATCTCAAATGAAAAGCTTTCCAAACTTATAAGTAGACTTTATCTTAGGTGTATAGGTACCTAATTATCCCTTCGCCAGTCCGCGGCCGTTTCGCATCACATAAAAACAATAAGTATGGACTGAATCAATTTCGGTGCGGTATAGTTGGTAGTTGTAGTTATTTTTTTACCCGACTAGGCGGAGGGTTATAAAGAATCAGGGATGAAAGATAACTGCATAAGTAGGTTGGCATAGATTAGATGCTTCTAATGTCTCCTCTTCACGACAAGATATTTAATTTTCCGCTAGGCTATGCGTCATGCATACTAGACTTCAACCACAGCTTCAATCTTCTGTTGGCAATGTTTTGTCACTTCATCATTAATTCAGTGTAGATGGGTCGTGTATAGCGGAGCGAGGTCGGCTCGGAAAGGCGGCCTGAGGGTCAAACAGAGGTGACAAGAGAGCGGCGTGCGTGCGAGATATGTATGGGGAGGCGTCAGGCGAGGCTGATGGAAACGGCGAACGGCGCTCCCGACGGCGGCGGCGGGCGCACACACGGAATGCAGGCGGCGCGGGGCGCGGGCGGTGCTGCTGCCGCGGCGACGGTCGCTCCTCTGCTGCCCGCCAGTCAGCCGCGCGCCACCGACACGAGTTGTTCGAGCCGCGAATCGCAGCACCTACGCCGCTCACAGGTATGTACACACGTGACTACCTTCTTACCACTCTTTGACCATCAGTCTTTGCCGTACCCGACGACGTCTTGGCGCGGTGACCCGTTCTATTTGGCAATCGAATCTCTTATTACTTGCCGGTCATCGCTTCTGCGGCTTTATCAGTGTTACATATTTATTATTTGCCGGCGGTGAGGTCAGCGAGCGCATGCGGCGATGTATACCTTATCGCGTGGGCCGTAGGGTCGAAGCACCGGCGGCGGAGACGCGGCCGCGACCGGCCTCGGGAGCTCACTCTTTGCTCTGCTCTTGCGTCGGTCTTATTAGCTGCAAATCATGCCTACACACGATATGCACAACTGCGTAGATGTACTTGTATGATAGTAGCGATTAACTGCTATCACAACAGTCGCGAAACGTTCTTTCCCGCAACAACTGTGTTTGTAAATAACTGGATGCGCGTTTGCCAGTTCTAGCCGCTAGGCAGCGCTAGGAGTGCCCTTCCTTCCTATCTTTGTACGGAGGTTGTAGGTAGTAAGTTCGTTTGTTACCTACTTATAATGTTATTGGAAACCGCTGGAAAGTGATGAACTGAATATATTCCAACGCGTTGTAACAAGATAAGTAAGAAAGAACTGTCAGCAACCTTCGTTTACACTCAGTCAGATTACCAGAACACTCATAAAATTATCAAATATCTGCCAATAACATTTTTAACCATACATAAACACTCTACGTAGATAGATATGATATCGACTCACAATAATCTCATGAGCTTTTGTTGTTTTTATCTGGGAATCGAACCCGCTACCCCGCCACCCGCTAGTAGTAGCGGGTAGCGGGCCGCTCGCTACCCACCTAACCTAGTGGAGTATTGGATACCCTACATAGTAGGTATTATACATAGTTACTTTATTCATAGGAAAAAAACATATATGTATAGACCAAAAACGTTGCTGCATTATGGCTACTTTCTGTATGAGAAAACGTGACTGCGATCATTTGAGACTAAGTTATCATTTTCTCAGTAGAAACATATATAGACGTATTTTATGTTATTGATCAAGCAAGCAACAATCAAACGAACTAGATTCTCCGATATGACGTCACGATTTGATAATCTCATCTAAGTAGGACCGAGGCCGACATCGTCGCGGCTGTTAACTTGGTTAAATCATCTATCAACAGACAACAGACTTCTTATTTCTTTCGGGCGTCGCAATACGCTTCATCACGCACATAGGTATGCTAACTGCCGAATATTTGTTGTTGGTAGAGCGGGTGACGTAGGCGTCTACGCCCGTCTAACATTGAAACAATGACAATATTAGCACAGAAACGGAAAGTGCTTGAATTCTTCAATATTAGAGGCACACTCGTAACATGAAATATCCACAAAGTGTGCTCGGGTTGCTCGGTGACGAGGGACTCGACACTCGACCGGTGGTGTCTTCGGCAGCAACTCTGTGCGTGTTAAGTCTTCATGCACGCGAACCTCGCCTCTCAGCCCTGCTAACACGCCTTAATATTCCGTGTCGAGTTCGCGCCGCTTATTACGCCCTAGACGCATCGCTAAAAATGTTCCCTGCCTCATACCATTTAAGGCTCGTACCAAAATGACTCGTAAGTCTGATGACGGTAGGTCGGAAACTTTTCGGTGGGCGCTGGCATAAACAGTGTTTCGTAGTCGAGATCCCCGACGCACAAGAGTGAAAGTCGGGGAGGTGGGTGAGGGGTGGCGTAGCGGCGCACCCCGCAGGAGTGGTCGACCCGGGACTTCCAACTGGGATTTGCTAAATCTGCTGCTTTTACGCCGGGGCCGTCGAAAAAGCAAATTACAGTCTTAGTTCACGTCCATGGCGCTAATGACTGCTTTTTATGACGATTCTATAATATAGATAAATTCTTTCCATGCTGGCATGCAAGCAAAAATAAGGGTAAAAAGCTTCCCGCAAAAGCAGGGAAAGTTCAAAGAGGGATCACTCAATATCCTTTACCATTTGCAAGCATACAAGACAAGCTATTCCCAAATTACTCTTGAAATTAATTTAGAACCGCAAACTAACAAAAAACCAGAACGGCAAGAAAGCCTAGAATGATCATGACCAACGCCTAACATTCCTAATTTTTTACATATTTGCGAGGGGGACAACATGAAGAAGTATATTATCCATCCAAAGGTAGGAATTACAATGTTTAAGTAGTTGAAAGGCTTAGGTGCTATTCTAAGTGATATTATTATTACTACTACATACTATGTGACATTATTATCGTGTTCATTACATACTTTTCTTTCAGCAGTCGGTTCAAAATGGTTCTTTAGTCCTGGCGTTCTTTTAAATGATGTGGAGGGCGACACATATGTCTCCTAACCCGATCGAAGTCCTTAGCTAACCCTAAGGACTTTTTCAAGATGTCGTTTCGCGTATGACTATGATTTCCTGACACAATAAATGATAATTAGTAGTAACAATAATTGGATACCAATATTACCAATACTATACAATAATAGATTGTTGCATCAGTAAGTGTCAGGATTATGTGAAGACCGAATGCGGCGCAAAAAGTTAGCAAATCGAGTTCAAGAACCTAATTAGTGCATCTCGTTGTGCTTCGTGTGCGGTTTCATGTCAGTGCACAGACTTTGAGGCCTATGCCAGATGCGAATTGTGACGTCTATATTACTAAGCCAAGTTGTGCTAAACACATACAATCCGCGGCTTCGCCCACGGCAAAAAATATATGTGTTTTTATCCTATTTGTGTTTTTCATACAAACTTTGATCCCCCATTGCAGCCTCTTTGTGGTTAATTTTTGTTAAAAGTAGTCTATGTTTGACCCCGGGTCTTCAACTATATCTATACCAAATTCCATTAGAATTGGCCCAGCGCAGCGGTTTAGCCGTGAAAGCGTAACAGACAGACAGACGTTCGTGTTTTAGTATAAATACTTTCAGTACTTATCCATGCACCTCTTGAAATATGGAACCATTATGGAACCGTAATAATGTTAGCCCCAATGATTCATTTTAATTACTACATTTCTGTATTAATATAAAAATAGAATTTCACATATTTTATCATGAAGAGATAAGATGCGTATCGAGGTGAGTTTAGCCAAAAAATATATCGATCCACCTATGCAACTCCTCATTCACAAAATTTATAAATTTTTTCAGTGAAAATAAATTATTTTGTGGATCCTGTCCTTTCAAATTGAAAATCCGGTGTCAAACTGTTACATCCCATGCCGTTTAACTTCAAAAGGAGACAGCTTTTAAGATTATTCTTCTAGACAATTTCGAAAACATCGTCATGAAAATAAATAAATAAATAATAATAAATCCAAGGGTTTATGATTCTAAATAAATTTCTCATGTCTGTCTTCGCCTTCACCCAACAAACAACTTTTTCTCCAAGCACTTGACAGGTGACGAGTGTTGAGCTATTGTTCAATTTGACAAAAGGCCCATGAGTTGCCATGAGCCCGACGATATAGTAGAACCTTAGCTTTAAGTAATTTTATGACGTCAACTAACTAAAAAACAAGAATATGACGATTTAAAAATGCTTTGACTTGGAACGTACAAGTTTCTAGGCTGCTTGGCGTTCTCGAATCCCAAGGAATTAAAGATCGTTACATAAACAACGAACGGGTTAAAGTGGGGTCTGGCGAATACGTCGACTGTAGTTAGAGTTAACAGCACACCGATTATCACGAGACCGCCTTTAAGCCGCAAGAGTCTGCAGCACGCGACTACACTGAGTTGTAGTGATAATGTGTGTGATATATCTGTCTCTTTTTAGCACAGCATTTAGTGCATATGAAGAAAGAGTACATCCAATATGTCAACAGTTCAACTTATAGCGGCGTTAATCAAAGTGCTGCAGGGTGCTGTATAATGTCCTTGGGTGCTGTCGAGTGTAGCTGGTCGCTGCGACCGGCGGCACCTTGCAGCACCTTGATAGACGCCGGCTTAGGGATGTATGCAAACACGAAAACAAAACATCGATATATCGATATTTTGTCTTTCTTGGCAGGTACTTACAAACTAAGGACAACCCGTCTGTCTGCTCGCGATAAACTCAAAAACTACTGAACAGATGTTTATGCGGTTTATACTAATGGACTGGGTGGGTCATGTCATAATAAAGGAAAGCTTTGATGTACAATTTTCTCGGGCAAAGCCGTGGGTATAAGCTAGTCGATATATAAATATGTAATTCTATTGCGTTGCATTAAAATGATTTTCTAAAAACCGCATCAAAATCGGTACAGCCAAACGCCAGATAATCGCGGACAAACATACATACAAAAATCCAGGTCAAACTGAGAACCTCCTTTTTTTGAAGTCGGTTAAAAGTAGCATTTTTAATAATGTTTTTGGTTTTTTATAAGATGTTGTGTATACGTTTATCTTTGTATAGTAAAGTATTTAAAGTATATTTTATAGATTTTCTAAGGTTTCTAGATTGATGGAAATACACCCCTTAAAACTACCACAAAAACAAATTTTACCTACCAAAAAATAAAATAAAAGCTTCGATATAACTAATAATAAACATCGATGTTTTACTACACCCCTAAGTCTCGGTATAGTTAACGGAGGCCGCAGGTCGCAGCGGCTAACGCCGTCTGCTGCTAGCTTAAGGGGATGTAATCCATGGTTACCTAATATTTTATTTCATCGTATTGTTTGGTTTATTATTTTATTTAGGTGAAGTTTATATCACTGATTACAAAATAACACATTAATTTGTTTTTAAAACTGGTATTGCCTTTTGCAACACACTAATCGTCATTATTATGGATTCTTAGCCATTACCATCTCTCTCTTTAGTCGTATTTCCTCATGACTGAGGGTTGTGGTCATTATATGGAATGAAACACACACAACGACTCTCTTTGCAATTTTAATGGAGTGGTTTGCCATTGCCTTCTCCATTTCACACACTAGCTGATTATCATCAACCAGAGTGCAGGTTTCCTCACGATGTTTTCCTTCACCGGAAGCAAGTGGTGGTCGATGAAAACTAACATGAGTCAGATTGGTATACAAAGCCTGGGATTTTGCATCCACAGGCGGGCGCCCCAACAGTCGGCCACCACCGTTTCAGCCATTACCATAAGTATTAAAAAATAGAATACTATTAGCCTGATGCGATTACCACCAGTAATCATTGTTTAAATCAAATATCACCTAATTTCTTTCGATATTTTTAACTTTGCACGCATTCCAGATTATTTAAAAGGCTTCAAAATAAATCAGAAATAATCCAAAACGCGGCCCCTTAAGTTTGCGACAGTCTGCGTTCCTTTGTAGAAAGCCGCTTCTCTCGTAATAACTTTTTTGTGAATTTATTTTTTGTGGAGTTGTTGTGACAATATGTCTATCTCTTTTTAGCTCTTTTAAGACGAAAGAGTGCAACCAATTTGTTAACAGTTTGACCTAAAATCTGTCGAGAATCCCAGACGACGCAAAGCCACTCCCCACTCGCCGCTCTTTCCCCTCAACGTTACGCTGGTATCGACGTTACAAGAGACCATTCTCAACGGTTGTCATATAATTTTGTGTCCGATGTGACGTGTAGCTCGTCGCTGCGTAAACGCGAGAACGCGGCATTATATGTATTATCGTCTTATGATATTTTTTAGGTACCTTCAAAACTTTCGTCGAAAATACTTGCACCGCCCAATTTTTATCTGATTTCAAAGAAAAAAAATACGCCACATACTTACTCCTCAAGGATTTAGTTTCCTAAATATCTAGGCATTTCAAACTATTATTACGTTAAGTCCATCTAATAGTCAAGTTCCCTGAAAGAAATAGTTGCCAGCTCCTAAATTAAACTAATTTCCGTTGTTTCACGCCACTTGACTGCCTTCTCGTGCCGTTTCAACCCTTGTAATTATGATAGCAATGGCAACAATACCTATATTATTTTATTCTTGCTTTTACCCGCGACTGCGTACACGTGGAATTTAATAATGTTAATATCTCAGGCGGCGTCTCAGTCAATACGAAACGTGAGCCAATTTTTCAGTTAGATAGACCTCCAGGAGCTGCAGTGCAACTGTTAAAATCACGTCCACTTCGATCATTGAACTTCGATAAAGATAAACAATAGGATCGCCGTGACGAAATAATAAAATAAAATAAATTAGAGAATAAATATTGTAGAGTATAAGCAATAATGGAGTACTGTTGACAATAAGCCGCGCACCAGTAAAAATAGAGAAATCATTATCTAAAGCCCTAAACGGCAGAATACAAAGAAAAATCAGTATCAATATTGCCATGAAAAACCAAATTGTTAGGTAATTCAAAAAAAAAAAAACCTCGCAACAAAATTAAATAAAAAACAGCAACCGTAATAATCGACTTCTATGGAGCTTAATAAATCTAGATTTTTTTTTCCTCTAACACCTAATCCGACTAATCTGATCTGAAAATATAAAATCATCGAGATATGAAGTTCAAAATGTGTCTTTACACATTTTGAACTTCGAATCAAAAATTAGTGTGTAATTTTACTGCTAGCCGTGGTAATATGATAGATACTAATAGATAGTATCTATCTATCTATCAAGTAAGAATATCCTACTAACATTATAAATGCGAAAGTTTGGATGTGAGTTTGTGAGGATGTTTGTTACTCAATCACGCAAAATCCACTGGACTGATTTTGATGAAATTACACAGGCAAAAAAATACCGGGAATAGCACATAGGGCATAGCATACTTTTTAACACCAAAATTCCAAAGGGAGCGAAGCCCCGGGGCGCAGCTAGTAATTTTATATTCTGAGATAGCTGTTTTCAGCTCTTTTTCTCCTGTTGTTGTTGTTCTTGAGTCATAGATGGCTCAAGAATATTTTCCGCTATCTTCAGTTGGAAACTTATCAGTTTT